>CM021105.1:341337118-341510127 GCA_007115665.2 Sequoiadendron giganteum | reverse complement strand
GACAGAGACAGAGACAGAGACAGAGAGAGACAGAGACAGAGACAGAGAGAGAGAGACAGAGAGAGACAAAGATAGAGATAGAGACAAAGACAGAGACAAATAGAGACAGAGACAGAGATAGAGATAGAGACAAAGACAAAGATAGAGATAGAGACAAAGATAAAGATAGAGACAAAGAGACAAAGATAGAGAGATAGAGATAGAGACAAAGAGAGACAAAGAGATAGAGAGATAAAGACAGAGAAAAAGATAAAGACACAGACACAGACACAGACAAAGACAAAGACAAAGACAAAGAAAAAGAAAAAGACAAACATAGAGACATAGATAGAGATATATATATATATATATATATATATATATATATATATAGAGAGAGAGAGAGAGAGAGAGAGAGAGAGAGAGAGAGAGAGAGAGAGAGACACAAAGACAAAGATAGAGAGACAAAGAGAGAGATAAAGATAGAGACAAAGACAGAGACAGAGACATATACAAAGAGATAGAGACAAATACAAAGAGAGATAGAGACAGAGACAAAGACAAAGACAAAGACAAAGATAAAGACAAAGACAAGACAAAGACAAAGAAAGAGACATAGACAAAGACAGAGACAGAGACAGAGACATAGACAGATAGAGATAGAGGGAGACAAAGAGAGACAAAGATATATATATATATATATAGAGAGAGAGAGAGAGAGAGAGAGAAACATAAGAGAGAGAGATATCTCTAGTTAAGGTGGGAGGGAGATACTTGAGAGAGGGGAGGGGGACAAAGGGAGAGACTGGAGAGAGAGTTATCTAGTTAGGGTGGGAGGGAGAAAATTAAGAGAGGGGGAGGGGTGGGAGGGATAGACCTAAGAGTGAGGGAGAGAGAGAGAGAGAGATTTTTCTCTAGTTAGGGTGGGAGGGAGAGACCTGAGAGAGGGAGAGGGGGTGGTAGGGAGAGACCTAGGAGAGAGGGAGAGAGAGGGAGTGGGAGAGAGATAGAGGGAGATAGAGGGAGAGAGAGGGAGAGAGAGAGAGAGAGCAAAGAGAGGGTGTGATATGAGGTATAATCAACCTCATAATTATAATAAACTAAATTCCCTTCTTTTTTCTTGCCAACCACTTTAACCATGCCACTATGTTTATTTTTAGGATCAATAATTGTCTACTTTTTATGAAATGATGTATAAATCTTTATTTCTTAAATTGGTTGAAATTAGCTAACAAATGTTGATATAATGGTATAGACTTTAAGTCATTGTACAGGACTTAAGCACGACTGAAGAATGAAGTGGATGTTAAGTGGACTTCAAGCTGTTGGAGTTAAGAGCATCGAAAGTTTGGGCCCCAGAAATATAGGCGTGCATAGTGCAATGATTTCCTTTAAAAATTTCTATTAAAATTTATGTTAAAAACTTTACGGCTCCACTCAGAGCCTTTATTATTTTTTGTCACGAACTTTTGTTAAGTTCATTAGTTATAATTCTATTTTAAGAGTTTTTCAGTGGTGTTTTCCTGCCATTTGAAAATAGGATTTCTGTTGTGTTATAGATAAATATGTGTAACTACCAAACAAGGATATACTGTTATGTTGTTATGTTATGCTTTGAATACTATTCAACCGTGTTTTTGTATTACACTCTTATGATATGAATCAATAAATATTTCCAGTCTTATTCTGAGTCAATAGTTTTGAGTAATGGAAGTACCGTGAATGGTTTTATTTTGAAGATGCGAAAGTGCATGTGATTTGAGCTAATCGTAGGAATGCCTGAGAGGTTGCCATTTGAGGGATCTCATAGAGTAGATAAGTATCTTTATTTTTAATACTATTACTTTCATTTTTTACATGTGGAATTTGAATGAATGTCATTTGTGTGTCAAGCTCTATCATATGTTCTTGTAGGTCATAGTTTTAAGTTTGTAATCTTTAAATTTCGTTCATTTGAAAATTCTAGAGCACCCATCCTTGTTGTTAGTTACAATTCGTTAAGTATACTTTCTATCAGCAGATAGTTGTTAGTCGTTAGTTATTTTCATTTAAATTCCATAGTTTAATTGCAAGTGTTACTTCTTAGGTAATTTATATGCTTTTTAGAATAAGAATTTGAATGCTTTATAGTCTAACAATCTCATGCTTTATAGCTTACACAACTTCATGCTTTATAGTTTAATTGATTTCTAGTTTAACTTCTATTGACAATCGTTTCAAAATTCAAAAAATCTAAGAGAGATGGCCAAGATATCCCCTATTGCATACAACCTTTGAACACTACCCAATCGACGTGATTAACACATTTTCAACTAAAGTGTTAGAACCTCATGACAGCCTGTCACTTTTTGGCATCGTTGTCGGGGACATTCCTTTTCTAGTGTTAATAGGAGATTGCTTCAATACCTCTTTTAGAAAAAAAATGGTTGCCAAGCTTCTTTTTCTGCATGGTCAGAAAATGAAGTCCGCATAAAAGATTCATACCAAAACTCCCCCCAAAAGACATTCCAACCACAAGCAGGGAGGTAGAAGACTCGACTGAAGAACTTATTGAAGAATTGATTGAGCAAGATCAACCTGAGACCTTCCAGTATACCCCAGAACCTCAGCCATTAGAGCAAACTTTTGGAGAGGAACACATTCCTTTCGACGTCATGGGTGATAACCATAGAAATGGCACTAATCCAAGAGAGGGAGCACAGACATTTACCTATCCTATTTCTCTTAACCAAGATGATGATATACCTATGAAAAACATTTCACCTTCCATCTTGCCAACCTTCAGAGGTTTATCCTTTGAGGACCCTAACCAATTCCTTTTTGAGTTTAAAGTCTTGTGTCAGACCTATGATTACAAAAATGATAACCAAAAATTGAAGCTCTTCCCCTCCACTCTGAAGGATGATGCAATATGTTGGTTCATGGGATTAACTTTAGGGTCGATATTCACCTGGATTGATATGGAGTCTACCTTTTTGGAAAATACCAAAGTTACTGTAGAGTCAATAATAGGAAAGAGGAGTTGTTCAAACTGAGGCAAAATGAAGATGAAAGCCTAGAAAATTACCTGGATAGGTTCATCTTCTTGTCTAAATAATGTGGCGAAGAAGCCATAAGTCTGGAATTCTAAAGACTATATTTCTCAAAGGACTTGATGAAGATGCTAGGAGAAGTCTAGATTTAATGGGAAAAGGAGATGTGTCCCAACTTGGACTCAATGATATCACTAAGTTATGCCAGAATTACTCCCATACTCGAGGATTTATTCATAAATCTACTCTTTTTAGGGGTTCCAATGAAATAGGTAAAATGTGTGAGGAGATAGCAAACCTCAAAATTGACATTCTCATTCAATTAAACACCACATTGGATGGAATACAGGCTAAAATACGTAATCCTGAGACCTTATCCATCTATTGTCCTAGGTGTCAAAACAAACATCTATTAAGAGAATGTCCTTTAGATAAAATTGATGTTTTCCAAGTTTGTGAGAATAATCATGCCATTGATCAATGTGAGATCCTAAATGCAATAAACAAATCCAAGAAAAGGACATCTCATGTTGAGGAGGAGGTCAATTTTGTGAATCAAAGACCTGGAGGGATTTTCTCTTATAGCCAGAATTCAAATCCCTCCTGGCAGCCCCCAAACAATTGGAATAATAATCAGTGAGCGACACCTTGGCCTCAAGCACCACCTAATTGGGGACCTTACCCTTGAGGACCACCTGAATGGGAAAACTAGTCCTGGGGAAGCCCCCAATGACCAAAATAGTCTCAACAACAATGGTATCCTCAAAATCCTGCACCTCAATGGAATCAACCTCAAAATTAGTTTTACAATGGGCCAAGGAGGATGTCTAATCTACAACAGAACCTTTTACCATATCCTCAGAACCCTCAACAAAATGAGCAGGTCAACCAACCACAACTTCCTACATAACCTATCCCTAATCAAAAGAATAATCATCAAAATACCCAAGTGTATTCAACATAACAAGAAAAAATTATTGGACTTAATGCTATCCATTATGGAAACCTACAGTTAAGGTCGAGAAAAATACTCCAGCAGCCTACTATAGTTGAGATCCCAAATGAACTAAATAAATAATCTGCTAAAAGCGCTAAGACATCTTCCACACCTTCAGAGCAAAACCCAACGAGCAATCAAGACAATAACCTTCCACAATCCTCATATGGAACTTCTAAGTTATCTCAAGGGGAGGATGGTCAGTGTCCAACTAATCTTTTAAAGGACTCCACCTTGAAAGAGAAAACTCAAGTGCCTTTTCTCGAGCGTCTCAAACCAACCGCCTTGAATAACCCTCTGGAAATGACCTTATCCACCAAAACCGTGGTGATAAAACAAATTAAAAAACTTCAAATTGAGGTTCCTTTGTCACAAGCAATTAAAGAGATTATTGAACTAAACCAATTAATTAAATAGTTGTGCATCAAGACACCATGAAGGAAACCAAAATGGATTAATACTGTTCACATAAACAGATATCTAGCTGACCTTTTGGTTGGAAAAACTGTAGCTCCAAAATATGATGACCCAGGCAGTCCACTTATAACAGTGACAATCAACAAGGTAGTGATACTTAATGCACTTGTGGACTTAGGAGCAACCATTAATGTCATGATAGTGGATGTTATGGAAAATTTGGGACTCACGGATTTGTGTCCCACAACTACAGTATTACAAATGGATAATCAATCCATCGCTATTCCCAAAGGTGTCATAGAAAATGTTCTTGTCAAGGTTGACAATTGGGAATATATAGTAGACTTCCAAATAATCCAATCCCTCACACCAAAGGACAATTATCTGATAATCCTAGGTAGATCGTGGCTAGCTACACTTGCAGCCAAGATTGACTGTAGAGCAGGAGGAATGACCATTTCACATGGTCCCAATAGCAAACACTTATTCCTGTATCCCCTTGCTAAACCTGTTGAACATAACAAAGTTTGGGTTGATGAACTTGATGATGCCAACAAATAAGAGAATCTAGCCTCACTTGCTATGGTAGTCATTAAACAACATGGTGAAGATTTGGAAGATGAATTGGAAAACAATATGAAAAATATTTCCTTAGACTCAAGTGATGAAGAAATGTTAGAAGTGGAAGATATTCTAGGGCATCTAATCAACATTGATCACACTGAGTTTGATTACACCAACTTCATAGGGTTACCTTGTCCCCTGGCTAATATCATTCCAAAAATGGATCACTTCTTTGAACATATTGCTAGACTCCATAGAACTATACCACATAGTTGCCCTCTCAACACTTTGATGAGAGAAGTTTATACTGTCACCCCAACCATTCAGGGGTCAAAACCATCATGCTACTTCTAGGAAAAAATTGAATATCAACAACTGGTTGATAGAGTCTTAGGAGCTCAAATTGTTTGATGTTTTGGTAAATATATCTAAAGCTTTTGCTTGGGATTATACATACATGAGATGAATACACCCAAGTGTTTGTACCCATCACATCTATACTGAGGATGTTAGAACTATTCATCAACCACAACGAAGACTCAATCTTGCTTTAGAAGACATTGTTGAAACATAATTTGAGAAACTCCTGCAAGTGGGATTCATCTATCCCATTTTTGACAGCAAATGGGTTTCACCTCTAGTAGTTGTCCCAAAGAAAAATGGGAAGTGGAGAGTGCATGTTGATTATAGGGAACTCAACAAAGCTACCCATAGAGATTACTTCCCTCTACCTTTTGTAGACCAAGTCTTGGATAGTCTAGCTGGAAGGAAGTATTTCTCTTTCCTGCACGAATTTGAAGGGAAAACAGGGATGGATCTAATGACCCAATAGTGCAGAATACATTCCCTTAACACTAATACAATAGGGAAGAAGAGCAAAAACTAGTTTTAATAGCTTCTAAAACTTCTAAGATGAATACATGCAGCATAAAAGAGATAACAAAAAATAAGCATTCACAAATTGACACAGTATTTACGTGGGAAAACCTTTTCAGGTAAAAAACCCACCACACCAAGCAAAGACAATTGTATTATAGTAATAAAACAATTACATACTATTAAAAACCAAGATCAGACATGCAAACCTAAACACCTTCCACAAAAGAGAAAAACAATGAAAAAGCAAAGCTTTGCATGAAATGTGCAAATCGATATTATTCAAAATTTAGATATTACAATGAGAGAATTGCTTTATAAAAGAAATGTATGCAACCCTAATGTTGACCTAAAACAACTCAACTAAATAAAGCTTACTTATTAATTAAGTAAACTAATTATTACCTAAGCAAAACCTAAGTAAAGTTATGCAAGTGTAATTAAATATTAATTACACTAACACCCCCCCATAAGTGCAACTTAGGAAGACTAAATAAGCATGCACCTAAAACTAAGATGAATGCAAGAAAGCATGAATGGGTCCTGGCAACAAGGTCGGATCAGGTACCCATGTACAAATACAATAATGAGGTAGAGAAGGAAAACCCAGTGGGACAAACCCCCCTACAATGAGATGACTGCTGCAAAGAAGCAATGGAAGAACACTGGAACTACAATCCGACAAGCAAGGAAAGATACTTCTATCTACAAGAAACCATATCGGAATCATAATAATGCAATAATAGACTCGATGCCATGGAACACTCGAAAACACCAAATGGGAACAACCCTCGAATCTATGAAGCAATAGAAGATGATATGATGATGACAGAATCTGGAAGCCATGAATCTCGATGCCGATGCCAAACTGAGACTAAATTTTTTCCATGGGAACAAGTACCATAAAGACTCAAGAACATTAACCACAAATTTAGTGGCCCTCAAACTGAGATGGATCCGAAATGAATCTGATATGTGTCAAGCTAAGACAAAAAAGTGGCCAAAAGAAACTAAGAAACCAGATTACAATCCATGAGATTTGTCATCAAAACAAAATGAAGATCAAAGTGCATGCACACTCTAATCAGATTCAATGTTCAACCCTTACTCTTTGAACAACTCACAACAGCTTCAAGTTAATTTCTCACTGTCACAATACTTCCTTTCAAAGTATACAATGAATACACAGTACTCACATACATTTACTTGCACTCGACTTACATGTACATATCCGTCAACCTCACATTGACTGTACAAGTCTTCATCGCATTTACACTTTCAACCAATCCCACAGCTTCCAAGTTCATGCATTGATCATTCAAGCAAGCAATCGATCTGCTCAAATTGCATCAAGCCACCCAGCAATAACTTCACCACCCAAATCAGGTTTCTATCATTAGCTGAAATCGACCTGCAATTATTGCTTTTACTATATTGGCCTTTAGCCAATCAAACTGCTGTCAACTTGCCACGTGTCCATTTTTCATTCGCTGTGTGCTTTGACCACTTGGTCCAACTCAGTCAACCGAGCTCCGAGCTCACCCGAGCTCCTACCGCGCTACCGCAACCCAGTCCGAGTCGTCTCACGGTATGATGGTGAGCTTATCCGAGCTCACCCCGACCTTACTTGCGCTACCACTGCCTAAACCATCTCACCTTGCGATATGGCGGTATGCCATCCGAGCTCCTTCAAACTCTGTCCCACTGACCACCACTGCGCTACCACTGCCCAGTTCAAGACATGCCACGGTATGGTGGTAAGCAGCCTGGGGGACCACTAGCAGTCAAACCGCGCTACCACGGAGGCTGCTAGGCCACCCAACGGTAGGGCAGTGACCACCGACCAGACCGTTGGCGGTCTTACCGCAGCCATCGCGGTGAGCAAGCTCACCGCCCATGGTGGAGCGGTAATCGCTAGGCTCACCGCAGACACCGCAGTGAGAGGATCAACCGCCCGCGGTGCGGCAATAACCGCTGACCAAGCCGCAGGTGGCTTCATTGCGGCCACTACAGTGAAGGCCTTCGTCGGCCGCAGTAAGGCGGTGACCGGCAAGGCAGGCAGCAAGCCGCCTACCGCGACCACCGTGGTGAGTAAACTCACCGCACGCGATAAGGTAGTAACCGCCAAGCCAGTCATCGTGGTACCACCAGGGTCAAGGCAGACCACCATAGTAAAGTGGTAGAGGCACAAAATGAACAGCTACGGTATGGCGGTAAAGGCTGAAACAATAATTTTTTGCCAAGTCCAAAGAAGCACAGGTACAAACTGGAAATTGAGACATAATTTACCAACAAGATTCAGTGGATATAACCAAATACAAGTAGCTGCAGAAGACCAGGACAAAACAAATTTTACTTTCCCTTGGGGAACATTCGCATATCACGTTCTTCCCTTTGGGCTATGCAATGCTCCTTCACTATTTTAGAGAGCTATCCTGGCAATATTTGTTGAGCTAGTGAATGACTATGTGGAAGTCTACATGGATGAATTCACCATGTATGGATGAAATTTTGATGAAGGCCTTTAAAATTTGGACAAAGTATTGAAGCAATGTGAGGACCATCAACTATCCCCGAGTCACGAAAAAATGCCTAATAATGGTGGAACAAGGGATAGTGTTGGGACACCACATTTCAGTTGAAGGGATAAAAGTGGATCCTAAGAAAATTGAGATAATATAACAACTTGAGACTCCAAAAAACCAAATTGATGTTAGAAGTTTCTTAGGACATGCTGGATACTACCGGAGATTCATAGAAAAATTCAGCAAGATTGTAGCCCCCATGTTTTCCCTCCTCCAAAAGAATATAGATTTTTTCTAGACAGTAGAATGTCAATCATCATTTGAGATCATTAAGGAGAAACTCATCTCTGCTCCTATCCTACGCAAACCTAATTGGAACCTTTTGTTCCATATTTATGTAGATGCTTTTGATGATGCTATTGGAGTTGTTTTAGGTCAGGAAGATGAGAATGGGGGAAATTATGCTATCTATTTCATTAGTAAGAATTTGACTCCCACTAAATGAAACTACACCATCACGAAGTAATAATTCTTAGTTGTGGTACATGCAATCAAAAAAAATTGACATTACATCATAGGGTACAAAGTGACTGTGTTTATAGACCATTCAGGTATCAAGTACCTAATGAAAAAACCTGTAGTAAATGAAAGAATAATCAAGTGGTTATTGCTTCTACAAGAATTCAATGTGACCATTATTGATAAACTCAGGAAGTTGAATGTAGTTGCAAATTTATTATCCTAGATCAAACAAGACAATGGATATTGTGCTCCTGTGCAAGATGAATTACCAGATGAAAATTTATTTGCCATCTCCATTAAAATCCCTTGGTTTGCTGACATCGCCAACTACCTGGCCACTTCAGAGTTCCCACCATATTTTATGTCAAAACAGAAGAAACACCTTGTGTGAGAAAGTGCTCGATTCAAATGGATTAATGGAATGCTTTTTCGATGTGGTCTTGATATGGTTTTACAACATTGTGTCAGAGCAGATGAAACATATAACATCCTTAGATCTTGCCAGGATGACCCCTCTAGAGGCCATTATTCTGCCAAGAGAACATCCCATAAAATCCTAGGCACAAGATATTACTGGCCCTCTATGCGTGAAAAACTATGTTTGGCACTGTGATGAATGCCAACGAGTAGGAAGACCCACTGCATCCAATGAAATGTCTCTACAACTGTAGGTAGTTTTTGAACCATTTGAAAAGTGGGGATTGGATTTTATAGGTCCTATAAACCCTCCTTCACAAGGAAAAGAATACATTTTGGTCTGCATCGAGTATCTGACTAAGTGGGTAGAATTTCAAGCTCTAAGAGTTGCTAGGGAAGAACAAGTTGTTGACTTCCTGTATAACAAGATTTTTCTCAAATTTGGAGCCCCTAGAACAATTGTCACAGATCAAGGACCCAAATTTATGTCCAAAGTTATGTTAGCCTTTATTAATCATTTCCAAGTAAGCCATAAGAATTCATCACCCTATCATCCACAAGCAAATGGTCAAGTAGAAGTCACTAACAGGGAGCTTGATAATATTTTAACAAAAACAGTTTCATCTAGGAGAAGGAACTGGGCTAGAAAATTACCTGAGGTCGTTTGGGCATATAACACAACTTGGAAATCAACCACTAGTTTTACCCCTTACGAGTTAGTTTTTGGGAAGAAACCTCTTCTACCAATCAAATTTGAACTTCAAATCCTTAGGACGTGATGGCACTCTTAAATTTTTCAAATTTGAGATGCCTATTTGCTTCTGCACTTTCAAAAGTGCACCTGAAGAATCAGTCTGAGTGACCCACTTTGGGGGGTCAGAATGTAATGCCCCGCCACACAACCCCTAGAGGAAGTTGCAATTAACTACTTAAACTTACTAATTATTTTTTGTTTAAGTACAATGAACATGCAAGTTCACTACCCATTGCAAACAACCTCTAAGGTTACGAGACTGAGATTACACCTTAACCCACAACAACATAAATGAATCCATGACATTTATCTACTTAAGATAATAAGTACACATACATTCCATACAAGATAAATACATCAAGCATACTAGATAACTTTCAATTTTATTTATCCATAATTAAATATTACAATTACAACTCTCATTCCCCGAATGAAGCAAGTCCAAAAAAATAGGTTACAGTTACAACTTCCACCTCGATATCAAATAAGGGGTAAAATAATACAAGATCAACTGAAATGAAATAAAGCAAGAAATGAAACTGAATCCCATGAGCTCTCCAACTGGAAGTCTCATCCACATGAACATGAAGAAAACCCAATGGATTTAGGTGCACGCCACCCAACCAAGTGGAACCCAAAGGCCCACCCCCCATGCTAGGAGATAGTAGCAAGGAATCCTAGCCAAGACCATCTACCTCTAGACACAGGCTAAAACATAACTAAACCAACTGACACAACCAAACACATGTGCCACACAAGTACATCACAAGGTACAACTCAAGTACAACTCAAATACAACCCAAACATGGTCACATTGCTTCCAGAAATAAAGCAGATCAAGTATGTTAAGAGGACCATACACATAATAATCGAATACCAACTATGGTCACATCAGGTATGTTAAGGAAACCATACCCATAAAAATCAAATACCAACTATGGTCACATCAAGTATGTTAAGGAAACGATACCCATAAAAATCAAATACCAATTGTTGTCCTAGACAGAGTATCATCACACAGCTCATCATGGGTTGTCCTCTTGGAATCTTCATAGGCTTCGGCCCCCACTATGGGTTATCCTAGTGGTCTCAACCAAATCCCAGCCCTCATACTCACTTATGTGGAATCAAATACCTTTCATACAGACAAGATAGATGACCTTGCCATTCCAAGCCTTCCCACTCATCCCAAGTCTAAACGAGCCCTTGTGTCTATGAGTGAGGAAAAATTATCTTGATTAGTAAGAAGTACCACCTAATCTTCTAAGTTTTGTTTTAGTTATCACTTGATTAAACCACCCCTGAAGGTTTCCCAGTTTACCTCTTTGGGCTCTGGCCCCTATGGAAGCCACTCTTCTACTTGACAACATACCCAACATAACCAATCACCAAGGGTGCCAAAGTGCAAACAAACAAGATACCACGACCACTCCTTTCTCAGGAGGCAACATAAGTTCAAACCCTCTCCAAACACTGGAGGAACAAAAAATCAAAGTCACTCCTTACAAGGAGACATAACTCACATTAACCACTCCTAATCCAAGGAGGCATAAAACATCCCCGTTCGTAGAAACCGGGTAACAAACTAGTTAAACGCACTACCCAAGGCAATAACAAATGATCGTCATTACAAAATGACAACCCCCAATCTCTAGGGTCCTCTAGAAGACTTACAGATTAAAGTCACTTAACCCTTTTCCCAAACCATGAACCCAGAGGAAATAATCACGAAGGCAAGCTGCGAGGAATTAAACTAATTTTGGATTTACTAAATCCATTTTTTTCCTTATTAACATCAGTGATCTATTGCTCAATAAAACTGATTAAAACATATGTCTCTTTCAGACAAGATGAAATTTAAACCAACACTTAATTCCCTAATTGCTTTAAATAATAAAATAAGCATTTATTTCTATAATTTCAGAATATATCGTTAAAATAAATAACTGTTCGCCTTGCAACTAAATCATTCTAAACGAAATCAATTAATTTCGTCATTAAACACATCTCTTTTAAGTTCAATATTTGACCTTTCAAATAATATTATTTTCAAAATAAAACCACTAACTCGACTATTGCATATTGACTTAAAATTCTCCCAATTACATTAAATCATGCATCATTTAAATCAAGCAATTAATACCTATACATATATATACATTTTTAACAAAAATATATATGTATATTTAAAATTTAATCTCCTTTATATATACATACACAAAATAATACATATATATCAATATTTAATATTATATAGTATAATATAAAATATTATTAATAAATATTTTAATATTATAAAATATAATATTAAAATTATTAATATATATATTTTTAAAAGCAAGTTGACTGGCCTCGGGCCACACGCCAACCATTAGGGTTGGGCCGCATCTGCCTCGGGCCATGTGCATAGTTTTAGGGCCGCGGTTTAGGGTGTCGGTCGCGCTGGTAAGGATGGGGCGACTGTTTGCACAACCGACCATGGTGGTGGCGGCGGCGACTAGGCACATCCATCCACCACAATGGGTGGCTCGACTGTGCTTAGCACAGCCGACCACCACTTTGGTGGCAGCGGTGCTAAGCCACCGAGCAGACGGTGGGGGTGACGACGCGGCTCCCCACAGCGCCACCCATGGGGGCGGCTGTGGGTTGAGCCCCAACCCCCAACAAAACATTATTTTTTTTTAAAATTTTTTAAAACCCTGCGGATTTTTGGAAATCCGCGCCTTTACACACAAGGTATTTTAAATTTATTTTTAACAGCATAACCCCCTCTTTTTAAAATATTTTAACAACATATATATATATATATATGAATTTAACAAAAAACCCCATTCAAATTGAAAAATAAATAGAAAAAAACATTTATTTTCAGTCAAGAGCATTTCTTTTTTTTTGTTTTGAGCAATCTAACTTTCAAATACAAGTTCAAGTTTTGAAAACAAGATTCAAAATGGGTTTTCTTTGCAACCCAAACTAAGGATCAAAATGTTTCAAACAACACAATGAAACCATGGAATTCCCAAAATGAACACTAAATTAAACAAGAAGAAAACCTGGATTAACATTTGAAGGTTGACTATGGTGCCTTGAGTTCCTCCTCAGATTCTAACTCCTTCAACAGATTCCCTCTTCAAATTTGCAATTTTCACAGCTTCAATCCAAAACCCACCAAAATGCACAAATCCTCCTCTCTATTTTCCAATTTTTTTAAAACTTCATGCCCCCGAAATTGAGAAGAAAGTTTCAATAATAAGGAAATTCTTCAAAAATATCATGCACCAACCCTCATAAATTTCAGAAAACAGAAATGGAAAATATCTCTAATTTCAATTTTTGAATTCAAATTTTCTAAAAATGCAATTTAAAACCTTTTCTTTCATTTTTCAATTTCACATAATAAAATCCATAACTTTCAAAATGAACAACTTATCTAATTTCAATACAATCAATTTAATTAATTAATAAAATAAGTCTAATCCACAATTAAATTATTTATTAATTAAATTAAATTAATTAATAAAATAAATTACGTTATTAACATAATACCAGATCAATTTCAATTCACAAGTTAAATGCATACAACCATTTAATTACCATTTTCAACTTGCAATTAAATAATCGAAGAGAGAGAACAATATAAAACAATTAACCCGACCAAGACCCGAAGACACACTATGACTAGGGTGACGACTTGGCACAGAAAACCTAGCTACTATCTCCCAATCGAATACCATTGGGCAATGGACACGCTCAAACCTATGAAACCAGGTGGAGTTGATGTCCTATACCTATCATCCTGCGAACAAAGAGTATATCCACATGCATTTATATGTCATAATTAAAACACACCATGAAGGGGGAATCACAGAATCGTAGGGCACTCGCAAGTGAGTGATGCGATCCATCCCCTTCACCAATACAATATTATTAACTGACAAATCTAACATAATAATTTAATCCAAAACATAATACATCATTAATTCGAATATCCATTTATGCTAATTTAAAACATGCCATAATGATAACATCTAAAGAAAGTATCATCACATCAAAATACATCACCACATCACGATATAGGTAGTGATCAAACAATAACCGAGTACCACAGTCAAGATACTAATAGAAAATAAGACATGACCAAACAGAACACTGATCGATCCAAAGAGCAACACAGAGGGGTATTACACATAAATTAAAGCCTGTTGATTGTCGTGCAAAACCCATTTGTAGAAATATTTTATTGACACATGTGAACGTGTGTGTCAGTTTTTAGCTTCCCACAATAAGTTTTGACAGAGTTTTGAAAGGTGAAGCTAGTGGGTTTTGACACTGTTTTGTTGTTTGCAGATTGTCGGTTTTGTGAAATAACTTTTTGTTTGAGCTTGGATTTCACAACCAGTTGACTTTCATGTCAGAACGAATGTTATTCTGTATTCTCCATATCAATATGATCTCACATGTCATTTTTCAGAGCCTCATGATCTGATTTGTTATTTTTAACAAATCGAAACCGAATGCAGTTTGTTCAATTTCACATTTGCATTCCTGACAGCCTTTTTGAGTGGTCAACTTTGATCGTTAATAAATTTTGATCAATGATGTTTCAAAGAAATTCATTTTGCACACATGCTCAGGGTACCTTAATGAACTCATGTTTCTGATGGAAGCTTGCCAGGGGTTGATTCACTATTTTTACAAATTGGCAGTTGAATGAGTTTTAATTGGATCAGAACAACTGCTATTTCAGAAAAGTCTGACTGGGCAACTTTGTCGATTAATATCCAGTTCCTCGGGTTTCCTTTTTCCGAGCCATTTTTTGAAATATACTCTTGGATCAAAGGTCTAAATTATTTCAAGTTTTGATGTCTCCCGGAGGTCGTTTGACTAGTTTCCCAGATTGATTCTTGAGGCAACTTGACCAGTTTTCACCATTTTCCAAAATTGTCAGAAAACAGATTTTGATGAAGACCCAGTTTGTTTTTCAACTTCAAAAGCACTCAGAAGCAGTGTTGAGTTAGTTGAGGGTAAAAATTGTTTGAAAATGAATATTTTTTTAGCCGGGCCCACATGGGGCCTGATATGTTATGCACAATGGTGAAATTGTAAGTGTTACATTAGGGAAATCGCTTCAAGTGAATTGATTTGAATAAGCTAGTGATTATTATTGCCTTTAAGGGTGTGAATACAAAGCAAGGTCCATTTCCTATTCAAGAATATGGATTTAGAGTCAAGGAAAAGGTTCAAATGAGAACTAATTCAGCTAAGGACCTATTAGGTTGCATTCCAAAAGGAAATATTCAAGAAACTCTAAGGAATTTGCCCTACAATGTTTAACATTTTGATAAGGGTGAGAACGTCTAGTGATGGATTGCCCTATTTTTTTCTCTGAGTACCATTCCCCAGTTTCTAATAATTTCATATCATGGATGTTTACATGTGTTTTTAAAAGCTGCATTCAAAATACAACTACTTAACTAGGTATTTAAAATGCTCTAAGCAATGTTTTCAAGGGAGAGCAAGTTTGTTCTATTACAGAGAATGTTTTCAACTTAAAATGTTAGTGGAGGAACTAATCACAAGAACACAACAATATATTTTAAAGTTATTTGATGGCTCCACTGTGATGTCTTGGTGTGGAAGCTAGTTGTGGGAAACTATTCCAATAGTCTCGATGTATGTTTGTAGCCACCAAATAAAGAACAATGTACACCCATGAATATGCACAAAATGTAGTTGTTGAAAAAGTCTTTAAAGAATTCAAACAAATGAAAGTGGAGCTCAATGCAGTGAATAAAGAAATCAAAAAGGAAGGCGCCATTGCATGGACAGGGCAAGTTGATTGTTCATCAATAAATTTGAATAAATGTAGTCTCATGGACCGTTGTTGTAGCGTACGCATAGAATGTCTGTGTTGAAAATGCCTTACAAACTTTCAGGAAAATGCAAAAGAAGGATCGACGCAACAAGCAAATGGAACAATTCGATGAATGAGAGGGTGAAATCTATTTTTGAAGCAAAGAATTAGAAGGTGGGTGCGATTTCCAGAAGGGTATGTACATTCACCAAAGATGCTGATTGCTGAATACACAAGATGTATATGTTGAGAGGACTCTAGAAATTTTAAAGTAAATGCAACTAGCACAGGAGCGCGTGACCTGTAGCAGGTTATATACATCCATCAAGGTTGAGAGAGGCCCGCACCATGTAAGAAGCCTGCGCAACAATTAGAGGAAACCCGCGCCTAATGAGGAGAAGACAAGGAATAGGGGCGTGGCTGGCATAAAACTGCAGGCAAATAATGAATTTGTTGAAAAGGCTTTAGAAAATTTCAAGCACCATGGACCAGGTAAAGGCGCAGCTTGATAAAGGATGGAGATCCATCAAAGCATAAGGAACAAGTGGCGCACCATGAGAGGAACAAAACATAGGAGAAGACCAATGCCAGTGCAGGCTATGCGCAAAATGGTTTATTGAAGGCTTTAGAAACTTCCAAGCAAGGAAGTAAGGAGGGGCGCGACCTGCAACAAGACAAAGGAGGGACATCCATCAAAGCACGCCATGGGAGGTCTTGAGAATGCACGGGAGGAGGCTTGATGGAGAGGCAATGGCGGCCAAATGCAGCCCAGGAGTGCTCGACCAAACTGAAAATGAGGTATTAGGGAAAACCTCGCAAGCCTCGCGGGAATTTTGGTGACGTCAAGAAAAGGCTGCGAGGTGTGCGAGAATGCACGAGAGGAGCCACATTTTAAATTTTTCAAAAAGTTAAATGGTTTTTGATTAAAAACAAGGTGGGCCCATTGCAATTTTTAAATGGCAAAATATTGCCCGAGGAGGTAAAGAGTGAAATATTTCAAATGAGAAATATTTAATGTTGCACGGGGTAAATTTTTATTTTTGCCCAGGTAATTGGAAAGTGAATAAAATATTCACTATTTGGGGATTTTATTTTGCTGAAGGTGAAATGCACATGAGAGTGAAAAAGATATTTTAATAAGGAAAATAAAGTGGATTTTATATTCATTTTATCATTTGGGGGCATTTCAATGTGGAACATTCTCGTTGCTGGGGAATTGAAATAAAGTCAAAGGGGATAAATATTGAAGTTGCAAAACTTTAAGATTTGGATTAAAATAATGTGCAACAAATAAAAGAGAATTGAAACAAATTTTGCATGGGAAAGAGGTTTTTTCCAGCAGTTGGGTGAATGATGAGATTCTCCACATAGGCACATGCTTTCAGTTACTGGGAAATGATGAGTAGAGGTAGTCTTGAGGGAATAAGTTTGTTGCTGCAAAGGAAGGGAGAGGAGATATTCTTTTCAGTTTGATCAACGGTGAATGGAGCTTCCAAATGACATTTCTAGATCAGATTTAGGGCTGCTCCTGCTTGCTTCTCTTCTTCTATATCTTGTCTTTTTCTCTCATTGTAAAAAAGGTTCTAAGTTTTTGTATTGGGCTGGGTAGATAGAGAATTATAATTTCTGAGTCATTTCTTGAGTCTGTTAGCTGTAATTTTCTGAATTCATGAGTAAATACAACCAGTTTATGCAATTAACATCATGAAGGTGTTTCCACATTCATGAATATCATCAGATTGTCTTCATATGTGTACACTTTTAGTCATGTAGATTCAATAATACAAAGTGTCTTTGAGTTTATCATCTCAAATTTCATGAGATTGTTTTGTCTGTTCATTGTTCTATTTCAAAGAAATGGTTAAAATGCTTTGAGTAGGTAATTGTGATTTCAGGTGTGCAAATGGGATTTGATAAGAAGAATTTGATTGATAGTAAGAGAAGGATTGTTGGTGCAAGGCACTAACAGTTCATGCAAAGCATTAACAAGTTAAATCCACTGGTTGAAGTCTATTTGCTGAGGAATTCATTTTATATGTTTGACTCCATGGCCCAAAATTGGCATTGATCTATGTTTCAGTTTTGTGCATCTCAGAAACATTTTATAAATGCAAAATCATTCTTATTCCTACTATTTAGTTTGTTGTTTGTCTTGCTTTCCAATGGCTGAGAGAGGGTTGAGTTACTGAGAATTTATCCAAGTTTGAAGTTGCCAATGCTTCCCTTAGTGTATTTTCATTGGGAATTATCTGCTATAAAAACAATGTCAGTATGTATGGTTGAATTAAGTTTTAAACATTGTGTAGGTTTACCCACCTTGGTCCTGCAGAGCCAGAAGTGTAGGAGATGTCAGTCTTTGACTGAATCTTGTCAGTTGGCCACTAGCCGTTGTGGTTCTTTAATATAGAGGCTGCCTAGCTCTTAGAGAGTTACAAATCCTAGTTGGGTTGTATTTTTTAAAACACCAACATAATGGCGACTCTACTGGGGAGAATTTGTGAAAATTCTGATTGCAAAATCTAGCCTTAAGAGTCATTACATAGAGTCAAATAATTTGTCATTCTGATTTTAGTTCAAAGTTTGAAGGATTTCAACCTTGGAGAAGAATTTGTTGCAGTGAACCTGAACAGTTTTGTAATCTATGGTGCTCTGCTGGTGGAAAGGAACTCAGAAAGAAGTTTACATGTAAAGGAACTTCATACTGCTTGAAGTTCAGTCCTCTGTGAAAAGAGGTGGCAACTTTGTTGATAGAACCTATTAAAATTTAAAGAAAGTTCCAGATCTACAAATATTACCAGTCAAGAAGACAATTTGGAGCAGCTGCAAAGTTTCCAGGTATTCCTCATTCTTGGTTTTCAAGAAACTTGTGTATGAAAACCATATTTGAACTTCTTAGAAGAAACTTTGCTTCCCTATTGAGTGAGTTAGCACTGACAAAGGGAAAGAATAGTAAATTAAGTTTGCACACTTCCATTTGTTGGATCTGTTGAATGTAATTACAGTTCCATTGAAAGAATTATGTTTAGTGCTCAAATATCTGCTAGTTTGGATGGTTAGAATGTATTTGTGTATCTTTGGGGTTTCCATCCATTTGTATTGTCATAATTTTAAAGCCCAAGTTGTCATTATGTCAGTGATTATCCCTGTTGTCCATCATGTGGTCAGGCTTGTAATTATGCACAATTAGTGAGCCTTAATTTATAATATCCATGGATCACCAATGTAAAGTAGCTATACCAGTGAACACTTTGATTTAGCTTGTCAAGAAGTGTCAGAAGTATAATAATCTTCAAGCATCTAATACCCCAAAGTGTAAGAACCCTAGAGTTAATAAGCCTAGGTTCAGTCCTGAATGGAATGATGTATTTGAAAGAGGACTTAAAGAAATGGATGAAAGACACCAAATGTTTCAGCAAGCCTGGTTAAGAGACCATCAAACTATATCTACTTGTCAAGTCATTGCACCCGTTGTCAATTCCTTTGACCCATTGTATGCTCAGTTAGATTTGTCATGGGTTGATTATGAAACTGAAAGTATGTCAGCTCAAGTCTATAAGGAGATGCCTAGATTTGATGGGTATACCATATGTGAAGGAGATGCACATGTTCAAAGTTTTTCTAGCTTCATGGAGAAACATTCATTCAGAGATCAAGATATGCGGATGAGATTTTTTGTCAGATCTCTTGAAGTAAGTGCTCGGGATTGGTATCTAAGCTTTCCTAAGAAGTCCTTTCCTTGCTGGGATAAATTAGTGGCTGCTTATAGAGAGGAATTTGCAAGAGATCCCTCAGACCTTGTCATGAGGTTAAAGCAGATCAAGAAACAAAGTGAAGAGTCAAGTATTGATTTCAGTCATAGATTTTTTGTTGCTCTTTCACTAATCCCAAAAAAATTTAGACCTAGTACATCAAACTGTATCCATATGTACTTTAAAGCTTATGAAGAAGGATCTAGTGCACTGTTAAAAGATTTAGAAATACTGAGCATGCAGATGGCTTACACAGTTTTGGATGGTTTGGAGAAACAGAGGAATGAGTATGTTCAAAGTTTGTTTTTTAGTTATGGTCAAACCTACTGATGCAATCAGCAATGGTGTGAATGCAAATGATCAGATGTGTTCAGACAAGTACATACTTGAAAGGGTAAAATATGAGAAGAATGCATCATCAAGTGATGAGAAAGTTGTCTTTGAACAACTTATGGAAAAAGTATACCCAACTGCAAATCAATAGCCGTGTCTTCTGAGCCAAGAAAATGATGAGGAATATCAGTTGGATTTACTCTTTGAAGAAGAGATAGGTGATCAACAATATGATGATACAATTGATTATGTCAATCCTACAAGTGTTGAGTGTAGCTTTGACACAAGTCTTCATAATGAGATAAAGGAATTTTTTGATTTAGAGAATACTCTTGAGAACATCAGTGTATCAGCTGCTAGTGATAGAGTATGTGATGAATTTCAGTATGAAAGACAAGCCACAAGCAGCTGCAATGAGAAAACCATTGATGGTTTTTAGTCTGACAGTGAAGATATTTGTGTTTATCCTCAAGAGGTTGCAAGTGACAAGCTCAATGATGACACCCAATCTGATGTTGAAATGCAAAGTGATGTGGATTGCTGTTATGACAACTCAGAAGAAAGTAAGAAGGGAGAAGTGGACAGTTTATTCACTATGACTAGTTATGACCTTTCTTTTGACAATGTTGTCAGCAATTATGCCTTCTATGATTGGGGAGATCCAGTTTTGATCAGCCCATTGAGTTCTCAGAGTTTGAAGATGATGATACTTTGATATGTCTTGATTTGCAATTTGATATTGCATCCAATTCAAGTGAAGGTCAAGGAGAGGAAGTGGTTGAAACAATAAATCAAAATAGTGATCTATTGAGTTGTGAACAAATTTCAAATTTGTTGACCACAGGATATCAGAAATGTGCACATGAGGACAATTCTTAGTTATTGTGTGCAACCCCTATTGATTTTGATAGTGATGATGACCTTCAAGATGCAAGGTATGATGCATGTATTTATGATGTTTCTCCTAGTTATGAACTAGTTGATCATGATGATGATAATGTGAATGAAGAGGAACAACAAATTGATTGTGATGATGCTTAGAACTTTTCTCCTCCACTCCGGCCACCAGTGATGCTCCAGAATTTTGCTTATTTTGTCTTGGCTGCATCTTCCAATGATGCTCCAGAATTTTTGTAATTATCCTTCCTATTTAAATGCTCTGGAAATTCTGATAACATACCCATGCTCATCATTACATTTTTCCATCACCTCTGAAATTCATGCCCTACACTACCATTTGTTACCATAATAAATCAATTATTATGACCACTTTTTGTCATAATAATTACAACCCCTAGCCATCCCATATTTATCCATAATAAATTCATTACCACCCCTCACCATCCCATCTGATGATACAGTTACGTCAACATAGGTAAGTGACTTTCAAATCAATAACGAGACATAAGGTACACACATCTTTTATTTTAAGTAGGTAAATTATTGTGAATAAAGATAAATAAATTGGCATGTTCCACCTCCCTTTTCAAATTTAGTAACTTGTGCGGATTGTACTTCCACTTGAGACGTGGTAGTAAAAGCACTCTATCCCATGTAAAATAATGATTCGCATGCAACAATTAATTTGTCCCATCAATAGTGTCAAAGTACAAGTGGTTGAAAGGTTGCATTTTCTTTAATCTGTATCGCAGTCTTGTTTAAACAGTTTTTCACCTTTTGAGCGTCAAGACATTCAGTAGATATTGGGAAGAATCATAAGAAAAGGACACAATGAGTGGAGCTAAGCCAAAATCAGAGCCAACTTCCCTAGACAAATTGTTGGCATTGAGTAATATTTTAGAACTATTTCAGAGGGTAGGGTGGCTTGAGTTTATGAAGAAATTTGACGGGCACAATGTGCAACTAGTGAAGGAGTTTGCAGAGAACTTATCAGATGGCCAGTCAATAGTACGTGGCAAGAAATTCAAGGTAAGCCCTCAAATAATTTCTCGTTTATTTGGTATTAGAAATGAGAGTATAAATTTGACAGAAACCACAAATAATTCTTATCAAAGAATGGTAGAAATTTTTAGACGAGAGGGAGAACCTCATCCTTTGCTTGTTGTGAATACCCTGGGGCAAAACAAGGGATTTCAAAGAATGGCTATTCCAAATCCATGGAGAATAGAATTTGCTTGGATTATTAAATATTTTACATGTGAGGGACAATGTGTTATCATAGTCGGACCACCTTTTCAGCTACTCACTCCTTTGCGCCATGGCTCTGAAAACCCTAAATTTACGGTTAACCTTCCCGCATTCCTTAGTGATTTTTCTATTAACATGATAGAAAGATTTAAAATTGGTTAAAGGCCACTAAAACATCATGGCCTCATTCATTTAATCTATAAACATCATTTCTGAAGAAAAATGAAAAAAAACTCTTCAAATTTTTGAAAACCGTAAGCCTACAAGACATTTAGAAGAAGGTGAGTCATCTGGATGGGCGACTCAAAATTTGAAAGAGCCTCAAGATGCTCCTAAGCCCCAACATGCTAGAACAATTCCTAACGATGAAGCATCGAAAAATCCACCCAATATTTCAGAGAGCCCTGGGAATCAAGAAAATGTAGACATAGTAAATTCTGGAGACGAGGATGTTCACCCTCACAAAAAGGAAAGGAGAACTAAAATAAAATTGCAAAAACCTCCTCCTTTAAGGAGAAGTAAAAAATTGTCTACTGAAATTAGTTGTGCAACGACTTGTGATCAATTGCATGTTCCTATAAAGAAAAGGCAAGACCGACAACCTCATGAAACTATAGCTTAGTCTTTAGAAAATGAGGTACAACCATGTGAAGAAACAACCCAAGAAGGTGAAAAGAAAACCCTAGTTCACAGTAAATCCCCTGAGCCCGAGAGGGAGGATGTGCTACTTGAATCATGACAAGAAGAGATAGGGGAACAATCGCCACACTATATGGTTGTTGATGATGAATTTATAGAACAGTTGTCTCCTCTGGTTGCCAATGATACAAAATGAGGTTCATTAGAGGTACATGAAGAAAATATAACTAGTAATGATGTAGAGGTTCCTAATTTTTCTTTTTCTACCATTATAGAGGTTGAAAGATTTGATCATAGAGAAAAAAAATTAGAAGAATTAAAAGCAGAAATTATTCAGTTGAAATGTAAATTGCAGCAAAATGAGGAATAGGTGAATAAACAAAAGCAAGAAATTAGCATGAAAATTAAAATTTTGATGCAAAAAGATCAAGAAATTATAACTTTAAAGGCTCAAGTAAAACAAAAGGATAAAACCATTGAAGAGTTGCAGTGCCAAGTACAATAGATTGATGAGAAAAATAAAGAATATTTGATCAGTTTATCTAGAAAAGATAAGCAGATTAAGTGCTTGATTGATAATCTGATGCAAACACTCACAACTTTTGTAGAAGAGAAAGAAAAGAAAAAAATTGAGCTCAATGTGGCCGTGAGCAAAACTGTTGAGCTAGAACAAGAATTGCAAGAAATCAATGTTAAACCAATAGTGGAATCAAAAGAATTACAAACCAAACCACCCAAAATGGAGTGGTTTCAAGTTCACATTCCTCCGTTGTTGGTTAAGTGGATGAAGAGATGCTATTTCTTGAGACAAGTAGGGGTAGAAAATGCCAGACTTAAGAAGGAAATAGTATTATTAAAAGAATCTTATGATAATTTATACCAAGCTAAAACCGATGCATGTCAAATTGGGGAGTTGTTATTAGCCAGTAGGAAATCATCCCAGTTATATTCTATGCTTTTAAATGAACAATTGTTAAGATGAAAATTGTTGAGAATTTCTTGCAATCTACCTCATGATCCAGATGATGAGCATTTTTTTAAAAGCATTCAAAGAGGCAACCCCTGTTCAACAAAAAATGTTGTGTGAATTATTTGTACATAATCTATTTTTAGAAAAACATATTGATTTCTTTATCAATATTTTTGTTGGGGAGGTACAATGTAGAGAATTCATGTCTATTATGCAGAATCAAATTCATTACCAGGAGAGGACTAAAGAATATTTGCAGGCAAAAAGAATAGTGGAACTTCAAATGAGATACCCCAATCAGAAACCCTTTTCCTTTAAAGCCCAATTATGAGGGATCAAGAGCTATGAAGCTGTAAGAAGAAAATATGATGATAATCTCTAGATTTGTTTTGAGAATTTTAAAATTCATGAGCCACAGTTAATATAGAGGGCATGGAATGCTTGTGAGGAGCGGTGCAATCCTCTACCTATGTATCTCAAAAGGAGGGAGGTAATCTCACCTACCAATATAAGGTGGTCCTACATAAGGGCTAAGGCATTAACAAAGATATTACAACTTAAAACTAAATGGATAGGGATGAGGTATAGACCTCCATTGCTCTGTCAACCACCCCCTACAATTTCCGTCACTACAGAGTAAAATCCTAAGGACTTATATACTTGGAAAATGAGGATTAAGTACAAGGGTTTTCTTAAAAGTCCTGATGATTTGGATAAGGAGGCATAGGATCCATATGATCTTAGTTCTAAATATGATGAATTGAATAGAAGAAGAGATACAGAATTTTAGAGAACTCATCAAAAAGCAGGAGGACCCACTCAGGCTTAGGAGGGGGAGGGTGATGAGGTATAAACAACCTCATAATTATAATAAAATAAATTCCCTTCTTTGTTCTTGCCAATTGCCTAACCATGCCAATATGTTTATCTTTAGGATCATTAATAGTCTACTTTTTATGAAATGATGTATAAATATTTATTTCTTAAATTGGTTGAAATTAGCTAACAAATGTTGATATGATGGTATAGACTTTAAGTCTTTGTATAGTACTTATGCATGACTAAAGAATGAAGTGGACGTTAAGTGGACTTCAAGCGGTTGGAGTTAAGAGCACTAAAAGTCTGGGCACAAAAAATATAGGCGTGCATAGTGCAATGATTTCCTTTAAAGCTTTTTGTTAAACTTTATGTTAAAAAATTTACGACTCCACTCAAAGCCTTTATTATGTTTTGTGTCATGAAGTTCTATTAAGTTGGTTAGTTATAATTTTGTTTTAAGACTTTTTCAGTGGTGTTTTTCCATAATCTAAAAAATAGGATTTTTGTAGTGGTATAGTATAAATATGTGTAATTACCAAACAAGGATATATTGTTATGCTGTTATGTTATCCTTCGAATACTATTCATCTATGTCTCTGTGTTACACTCTTATGATATGAATAAATAAATATTTCCAATCTTATTCAGATTCAATAGTTTTGAGTAATGGAAGTACCATGAATGGATTTATTTTGAAAATGTGAAAGTACGTGTGATTCGAGTTAATCGTAGGAACGCCCGAGAGCTAGCCACTCGAGGGATATCATAGAGTAGATAAGTATCTTTATTTTTAATACTGTTACTTTTATTTTATACATGTTGAATTTGAATAAATGTTATTTGTGTGTCGAGTTCTGTCATATGTTCCTACAGGTCATAGTTTTAAGTTCGTAATCTTTAAATTTTGTTCATTTGAAAATTTTAGAGCACCCATCCTTGTTGTTAGTTACAAGTCGTTAAGTATACTTTCTATCAATAGATAGTTGTTATCTGTTAGTTTTTTTCATCTAAATTCCATAGTTTAACTGCAAGTGTTACTTCTTAGGTAATTTATATGCTTTTTAGAATAAGAATTTGAATGCTTTCTAGTCCAAAAATCTCATGATTTCTAGCTTAAACAACTTCATGCTTTATAGTTTAATTGCTTTCTAGTTTAACTTATGTTTACAACCATTTCAAAAATTCAAAAAATCTAAGAGAGATGGCCAAGATATCGCCTATTGCATACAACCTTCAGACACTACTCGATCGACAATTAACACAGTTTCAACTAAAGTGTTAGGACCTCGTGACAACCTGCCAAGGTGAGGGGGTGAGAGAGAGAGAGAGAGGAAGGTGGAGCGATTGAGAGAGAGGAGGGAGGGAGAGAGAGAGAGGTAGAGAGGGATAGGCTATATAGAGAGAAGTGGAGAGGGAAGGTGGGTGGGAGGAAGGAAGAGAGAAAGGAGGAGATAAAGAATATTAGAGAGGGAAAGAGGGAGGGAGAGAGAGAGGTGAGATAGAGAGAGGAGGGAGGGAGAGAGAGATAATTATGCTTGATATATATTAGAGAGGGAAGGAGAGAGTTATATAGAGAAAGATGGGAGAGAGGGAGAGAGAGGGAAGGAGGGAGGGAGAGGTAGAGATGGAGAGAGGGAGATAGAGAGAGAGAGAGAAATAAGTGTATATAAAAAAGGAAAGATACAGATGGGGGAGGAGGGAGGGAGAAGTAGAGATATATATAGAGAGAGAGGGAGAGATAGGGAGGGAGAGAGGTAGATAGAAAGATATAGAGAGAGAGGAGGGAGGGAAGTGAGATAGAGTGACAGAGGGAGGGGAGAAGGAGGATGTGGAGAGATTGAGAGAGAGGAGGGAGGGAGGGAGATAGAGTGAGGTAGAGGTATAGGTTATATAGAGAGAAGTAGAGAGTAAGAGTGGGTGGAGAGAGAGGAAGAGAGAGAGAGGTGATATATATAGAGAGGTGATATATATATATATATATATATATAGATAAGTATATAGGGAATGAGAGGGAGAGGAGGAAGGTGAGGAGATTGAGACAGAGGGAGAGAGAGAAAAGGAGGGAGGGAGAGGGAGAGATAGAGAGAGAGATAGAGAAGTATATAGGGAATGAGAGAGAGAGAGGGAATGAGGGAGGGAGAGGTATAAATGGAGATATTTAGAGAGAAGTATATAGGGAAGGAGAGATAGAGAGGGGGGGTGAGGGAGGAAGAAGTAGAGAGAGATGGAGAGGTAGGGAGGGAGAAGTAGAGAGAGAGGGAGAGGTAGGGAGGGAGAGAGAGGTGAGATATAGAGAAAGGAGGGAGGGAGATAGATAGAGAGAAGTACAAAGGGGAGGAGGGAGGGATAGATTGAGAGAGAAGTGCTATAAAGAGAATGAGAGAGAGAGGGGGGAAGGAGGAAGGTGGAGAGATTGAGAGAGAGGAGGGAGGGTGAGAGATAGGAAGAGAGGGATAGGTTAAATAGAGAGAAGTAGAGAGGGAAGGTGGTTGGGATGAAGGAAGAGAGATAGGAAGAGAGGGATATGTTAGATAGAGAGAAGTAGAGAGGGAAGGTGGTTGGGATGAAGGAAGAGAGGTAGGACAGGAGGAAGGTGGAGAGATTGAGAGAGAGAGAGGAGGGAGGGAGAGAGAGAGGTAGAGAGGGATAGGTTAGATAGAGTGAAGTAGAGAGGGAAGGTGGGTGGGATGAAGGAAGAGAGAGAGGGGGGAGAGAGAAAATTAGAGAGGGAAGGAGGGAAGAGGAAAGGAGGGAGGGATGGAGGAAGAGAGAGAGGTTAGATAGATATAAGTACAAAGGGAAGAAGAGAGTGTGAGAGAGTGGTCTAGAGAATTGTTGTCACATAGATTGCACCTGGATGCTAAGTTATACACTTAGCAATCTCATGAAACATGGAAATATCATCGAGTCTGTCGGTATGCTCATAATGAAGATGAATCTCTAGATTATGGGTTGGTTCCCTTATGATTTTCTAATGAATAAATGGTTTTTTGAAGGAAAAGGGATAGAAGGAAATGAAGTGAATTCAAAAACTGAACCTAAAAGGATGGTGATGCACCTAGATGAATTATGAAAATGCAACTTGACTCACAAGTACCCTTCAATATATCTATTTTTCACAACTTGATTTGAACAACTAAAACACATAAGTGATTCACACAAAGGGCTTGACAATTTTATCCTTCTTGAAATAAAAGCAATCTTTTCACAACTAGAAAGATTAAAACTAATATTTTGCACAATATATGACTCGTGAGATTGAACTGAAAGTGTGTACATGAACTTATGAATGAGAGAAAAATAGAGGTTTAAGTCAAATTTCTCTCAAATCATACATAAAATATGACACTTGAAAGCTGGAAGACAAATACTTGATCTTTTATCGAAAAGTAAAAGGAATTCATCTGCAAATAACAAAGTAAAATAACCTATAAAAAATATTATACATATTAATAATTGTAAAGAAATGAATTACAAGATCAATCTCTCTTTGTCGAATGCAAAGGAAAGAAGCAAGAACTGAAAAAAGACTAAGTCTTTTTCAATATATACAATAGATGGCTTCAAAGAGCCAAGAGGTGGAACTAGCAGCTAACTGAAAGTGAAAATATCTCTAAAAAATTCTCCCATGAGCAAAGATGAAAACCCATGAAAAGGGGGCCCACAACTGATGTAAGATGAGCTAAAATAGCTCCAAACTCTCCCTCATGATTATTTTTACCAAGAAGAACTCGAAACCACTCCAAATGACTAGGAATCATGATAAAATACTTTAGTTAAACTCCTATTATCGATTTTGCATGATTTGAGGACTTCAAAAGCACTTTAGTCAACCACATGTCCTAATTTTTGCATGACTTGACATGGAGTTAATCAACTTGAACAAATAATAATGTAATCATTGATGGATTACTTTACTAGTTGTTGTGGATTCACTCAACTTTAGATTTCAGGACAAATAATAAAGTAATTTATAAATCATTACTTTATTATTTGTTTACATTTATTAGTTTCATTTCACATTATGAAAAAATTGAGAGGAATCATTAATGTTTGAACTTGAAAATGATGTAAGAATTTTGCAAAACTTTGCAAGGAAAACCTAATACAAGTGAAAGTATTAATTTGGCAAAGTGAAGTTTTAAATAAAATGACTAAACACCCTTAAAAGGGTCGACCAAGTATGTAGGGTAAAGAAACCCTAAAGGAGAAAAAAGTTTGCAGCTTCTTTGTATTGGCTTCATTTGTAACTTAGCACCTTTCTTGCTTTGCCTGTGGCACCGCCAAACTGGGGTTTTTTTGAGCTTTTCAGATCTTGGCTATGAGATATGGAGTTTGATCTGGAGCTAACTCAAGCTTTATGGACTTGACTACAATATTTCCATGCTCTGTTCCTCTACTTGGACTATGTGATGTTGGTTTGTTTTTTAATTGTAACCAGGTTGATCTTCTAATCTACCTATGGAATTGCCAATTCCAATTAAGGGCAGCTCAAAGGACCTGGACCATTTGGCGAAGACTTTAACAAACCTCCTACACTTTGGGCTCTGCAAGACCCGGGAGGGTTATCCCTTAATGCGTTTACAACCTCTACACTAGTATCATAAACAACATTAAAAACAACAAATAATCTCATTTAATAGCTCAACATAATAGGATAATATCGAATAGAATTGGTTGTTCATCAATAATATCAACTACTTGGAGCATGAGATAACTACAACAAACTGTCATAGTATAAGATAGTCATTGATTTGCAATTTGTAGCAAGCTCTAGGTAAAAACAAACAAATACTGAACCATACAAATGAGTACAACTCAGATCAGTGCCATATATCCATTGGAGGAGTCAAATTCATAAACATCTAAGGGCTGATGATAGATTTTAACAGATAACATATAATATCCTTGATAACATTGCTTTACAATCTTATCAATATATATTCTAACCCAATACTACTTATCAAATCCTTATACAGAGCATATCCACCTATAATCCCATTCAAGCATTTTAATTAATTCTTTGAATTAAAGCTAAAACAAGAATCATACACACCACAACAATGAGATGAACGGAACAACCCTTGATCATTCTATTCAAAATTCAGATATGCTTGTACAATGGAGAGACATGAGCTCAAATTAATCATTTTAATTCAAATGCCAGTACTATCATAAAATAATAAAATATCCATGAGTTCAAGACCTTCAACAAAATGACTCAAAACCTAAATTGCATATTCTCTAAAAAACCATCAGACTTTACAATTTGCTCTGCAATTTCACCTAGACTCGACCCAAAAATATCTAACTTGCTAACCCGTACTCCTGGCCTTGAAATCCTTCTTATAGGGAATGAAGGAGAAAACAATCATCGGGCCAGAGAGTACACGTATCACCAGTCACTTGGACTGCCTTGTGACACTTAAAAAATTGGTTACAACAATAATCCCAAGAAGAATCTTCCTATCCATGCTCGCCCGTTGAGAAAGGTTGACGTGGCAGCAAGACCTCAAGGACTTCATGCCAAGACTATCACCAAAAACAAAATTGGAAACCGTTGTAGCTGCAACAACTGATTTGTTAACTGTTAGCAACCTATTATGTTTCATTCTTTCTTAGTTAAGTATACATTTACCCACCTCTGGTATTCTTCATTGGTTGGCGAATCAAAACTGACTACCTTGTTCACCTTAACACTATAAGGTGTGTATTTAACCACCACCTGATTTTCTTCTCTTTCAAAAGATTCCAAAAATGAACTAGTACTAATAATCTTGTCCATACAGCTCACCAACAAGTCATAATCTGAGTCATCACAAATCAATTTAATTTGTGTATTAATGACTTCATTTTATCGATCCTGCCACTATTGGAATGCCCTGATGTTCCCCTACTCATCAATTATGTCAGGTAACAATGTGTCGCTCCAATCATCAAAGTTCTTCACCAACTCTTTGATCTTCCTACTCAAGTCATCTGGTAAGGCTTGAAAACCTTGCAACGACTTAACTAACACTTGAGTAGGCCTTAATGATTGGGGTCTATTATTTGTATCAAACCTTGAGGCTTTATACATTATGTCCAAATCACTGGCCCTAGGGATCCATTTTTCAATTAGTGGTATTACTACCTCCTGATCCCTATTAATATTCTTTATTGCATCCAATAACAAAGAATATAAGAATACACAAATGTCAATCTGTCATCAACTTTCTCATTAAAATATCTCAAAATAGCATTAACTACCTCCCCCTGCTTTAAAAATGCTCCCTCCTCACTCACCTTCAAGGAAGTTTGTAACTCTGCAATTTTGCACATCAACTGCTTCTTTGTAGGATCAACAAAGCATTCTATTTCTTCATCAGCTAGCTCTAAAGTAGGGTTGAGGGAAGGGGTTTGGTTAGGAGACCCTGGTGTACAAACAATAGGAGAAGCAAGGGGAACTGATCCTGATGTGGAAGGCAATGCTCTGATTTCTGGAGCACTTGATGTCTCCCCAATTTCCTTGCACTTCAGCCTATCCACCTCAGTCTGCAACTCAACATTTATTTGTTGCACCTTTCTATACTCTCCAATTATGAAATTATACTTCTCCATTAGGCTTTTCTTTTCGCCCTCTTCTCTTTCAACAGTCTTTTGGGCCAATTTTGCCACATTCACAGTCAGATTAGTGGCCTCTATGGTTGAGGTCTCTGAGGCTCTTTTTATTATCAACCCTCCTCTTAGGTGTGGGTTAATATCAGTCAAATTGGGCTTTCTCCCTTGAGGGGCCAAGGCCCAAATTGCTAAGGTATCATATTCTTCGCTGAAGGAAGAATCTTGCAATGCTACCTTAACCTCTTCCTCAAAATCCTACAGGGGATGCTTGGACTCTAGAATAGCATTAAAAGATACTGCATAAACTATGTCCCACTCAGGAAAAATCAATACACCAGCCTGAGTTACTAATTTCTCCCTTCTCAGGAGTGATGCTCTTGAATTCTTCCATCAATTCAGCTTTCGCCTCATCATCATTCTCCTGGTCAGACCTGTCAGGTCACAATTCTCTTCTCCTCTTGCACTTGTCCTGATACTCCTCTAGTTTCATTCTCCATACTAATTGCAAGAAAACTGGAGTCTTGACAAATGCATCATCATCCAAAAAGGCCTTACATGCCTCCATCCTTGCATCTTGTACACACTTCCCTTTCGTATCTAAATCAGACAAAACCAATTCAGCTGGCCTAGGCAGAGAGGGCATACCCATATGCATGTCTCGGTTAGTGACAAAAAATTCACCCACCAAATCGTCTTGTAATTTCTCAATCCTTTGCCTCTTAGGGCTTGGCTCTGATGGTGGTGGTGAGGGACTATTTTTGGGTGATGATTCCAAATCAATAATCTTGATTGCCTCAGGTGTTTTAAGCTTTGGAACTAGTTGTGTAGGAAATTTTATTATTTGTTTTCCTTTTCTATTCTCTTCTTCCTCATCACCGCTACCATTTCTTTTCCTTCCATAGATAGGCCAATTATCTGTAGGTTGGTAGGATGGCCTCTCTTCCAATGGCCCGACATCTTGCCCCTATATGCCCAGATCCAATTCTAGGTTTATTTTCTTGGTCATCAAAATGCCCATGATTTATTTAAAGTTGTCCCTCAAAAAATCAATTTTCTTATGATATGGACTAAACTCCATCAATGGATCATACTTAGTATCCATTTTTTGCACAATGGCCAATAGCTTGTCATAAGTTATCCATTTCTCCTTGTTCAATTCCTACCTACTCAAATCAAACTCATTTCTTATCAGGTCTTCAGGAAAGTTGAACTCATGCACAAACTTACCACCTTTTATCCTCTGTCTGAAAAGGGTGAAGAAGCTCTCAGGATCATGCTACCGCTTGGGACCACACCTCAAATGGTATTCTTTAAAGAATTTCCCAAAGTGGACCCAACCTCCTTTCGAATGGACAAAATATGACACCATAGTATAATTTGGGAAAATGTTCCTTTATCTTTCCTAGTAAGGTTGTCCTCATGGATACAACCAATCTGCCACAAAACTTCTGTAAATACCACTCTTGGTGGCACATTGTATGGCAATATATGAGGGGTTCCTTGAAAACCATACACCCTCAAGATAATGCTAACTGGGTATGGAGTAATATCACCCCAGTTGTGGCAAACCTTCAACTATGGCTTCCTCATCTTTGGTCTGAGGAAGTCATGCAACTCCTCAGGAATTCTAGGCACATTCACCATCAGCCTGGCTCTCAATCTGAAAGCAAAACAATTGTTGAAATGCACATAACTGGCATTCTCCCTATTATATGACATATCTGCACTCCGAGCCTACACTAGCAACCTTTCTCCATTAACTGACGGCCTTAACTCCATCTTCTCAGAGAAGAAATCAACATTCTTATACAAGAACATATACATCAACATGGAATACCAGAAGAATGGAGTGCCTGCATCATTTAGTTGTAACCTCAACAACCCCTCATGCATCTTTTCAGCCAAAAAGTAAGCAAAATCATAAATCCCTGAGAAATTAGGGTGTTGTATTTGCACCCCCATGAACATGTAAGCAATAGGCATCACAGTGTTGGTATTAAAACCCAAAATCTGGCATAATGAGTAAAAGGTGGCCAAGAAATGATTTGCAAAATAGTTCAATCTGAAAGGTTCTTGGTCACTAGGGCTGATATAGAACTTTGAACCTCTTGCCCTAGCCAGATGAGGTGGGAGCAACTTAACTCTGAAAAGTGACTTCATTCTCCCATACTCCACCTTCGTATCCTCAAGATCAATAGGAACCAAAAACATACTGGGCTCACTTAGATCAAAAACCTATTGAATTTCCTCTTTGTTAATGCTCAACATAACCCTTCCATCATTATCTCTAATCACCTGTGTGACAGAGTCATATCGTGCAACCACTGCCCTAAGTAAATCCACATTAGAGAATAAATTTGGTACCACTATATTTCCCATATCATACATGCATCCATTCAGAAAGGGGTGAGGCAAATTCCTCTGTCCAAACCACAATCTGAACATTTCTAAACCTACAAGAGGAACCCTAGCATCGACAATGTTGGAACAATTATACACTAATCCCTCTCCTAAGGTTTTTCCTCACATCAAAACCAACCCCTTCTTCCTATCATTAGTTGACACTGGTAATTGATCCAGGAAGTCATCATATAAATTTTTGTGTAAATAATCAATCTAGCCAGAATGCTGCTTTGATGGTGCCATCTTAGGTAAACTAGGGTTTCCTTGCTATTTCAAACCTCAAACAAACTAGGGCTAAACAAAAATATGAAATTACAAAACAAAACCTTGCAATTTCCCACAATTGAATTAACCTATAGCCCCTTCAATTATCAACAAGCCCTCCAACACATATACAATAAAATTTTCCCCAAATTCAAAACCAAAATGACCAGGAGATACAAAAATTGACTCATGACTTTGTGTTTGTAGAAAGCCAAATCTTTCCTGTAACAACTCGTAACTTCGTCCTTGGCTATGTGAATGCTCCACAAAGATGTTTGAATGCTTTGTGATGCAATAGGGTAGGAAAATGGTCATTTTATTTCGATCAAATCAAGCTAGTAGACGTCTCATCGGTCATTAAAGCTCACTTGCATGCCGCGCCAATGACTCCAATCGTATTTGATGCAGATTTAAATATTAGTCATTGATCCTTCACTTTTGTCAGATCATCGAACCGCTGCCTTCAAAACAAACTGACATAATCTCCACCGTGTTGATAAGGGCCCACCATACTATGCGTTGCTAAGGAAATCCACGTGGCGCTCGCCCGTGGTATCGCGATCAATAAAGATCTCACAACTTCTGATTCATGCGATGGAAGACAACCGTTGATCTCAACCATCGGCAATATTGTTCATTCAACACAATCGCTAACGTTGTAATTAACCATCGAGCATCTTTCCCAACAAGATTATAACATCTCTATTGATTTGAAGCATGTGCATCTCGTAACCATTTTAGTAACCCACTACATATTGTATTAAAACCTGATAAATGTATTAAAACATTTCCATCATCTCTTTCAGCTTCACCAGATGAGACACGTGGCGCTCTTCCGTGATATCACAATCAGACGAGACCCTGTGGTGGGGTCATCACGGGATGGTAGGGAATGGTTGAGATCAAATGATGGTTGATCTACAGTCATGCACTTTTGTCCCCTGCAAAATATAAAGCATTTATTAAAAGGTTCGAGGGGACATCACTAGGCCGACGACAAACAATGACTCAAGTTGTTTTTAAACATAAGAGCACGGGGCCAACCTAGACTTAGGAACTAATAAAGTCAGGTGAAGGAAATAAAACAATAAATCAAAAGGGGCCTGACTTAGATGAAGTGATGGGGCATAAGTTGTTTTAAAACCCTCAAAAAGTAACGGTCAAACAAATCCCACCCAAGGTGTAAGATAAAACACTAGGATTTTACATGAAACAAAGGTAAAACCCAAACCTTAGGCATTTCCCAAATACTACAAATGACCAGAAACATAAGGCAAGATAAAATGGAACACAAAAAATGAAATTTGAAGTTCCATCATGTGGTAAGGGTTTCAATCCTTGATGCTATTTATTTCTTCTTCCTCTGAAAGAAAAATTCTTTTGTAAAATGCCTCTCAGCCTTTTGGAGTGGTTATACTTTGCATTTCTTGGAAAGATAATGGAACAAAAATATCGATCTTTGTACTCGACCCCTATAAACTAGGGTTTTCATGCAGAAAAGATAGAAACAATTAATCTTCTATGTTTGTATTTTCTTTTAATCTCTTTCTTTGATTTGTATAAAAGGGAAGAACCTTTACAAAGTGACCTTATTTTTGCTTCGAGCAATCCTTTGAAGCTTTTATTTTGGGTTTCATTTATTTCTTTGCAATAGGTTGTGGCTTCAATATTTTTTGTAGGCCAAGGGTTCCACTTTGTTGCTTTCCTTTGATCTCTATGAAAGAAATGATAAAATAATTCTTTGTTGTGTTGAAATTATGAAGAAACCCTTGCTGTGTTTGCTCCTTATTTGTGAAAGATATTGTTGTTTGTGTGAAAGAACAAAGGAAAATCATTCACAATTATGATAATGTTTGTTGCTCCTTTTTTGTGAAGGTTTCATAAGGCTGTCATTCTTTATGGCTTTCAGATTGTCATTTCCTTCTTAATATGGAACTCTACAAATCACTTGAATCATTCACCATTAATGACACTCATACTGCTATGACTTTCATGTGAATTCATGGTCTTCTATAAGTAAATATTGACAATGGAAAGAGTTTATTATGCATCATGTAAAGAGACTCTCCAACACTATGTGGGCAGCTAGACAAAATAATAGACAATGACTATTAAAACATAGTCCTCATTTTTCTTATGCTCTGTGGATATCCTTGATACAACCTTTTCTTGGTGATTTTCCTCTATGTTTAATATACTGAAAGTACCCCTTGATTGTACATTGTGTACTTAAATGATTCTACCATTATGATATTTTCGTCTTAGGCCTCCTTGTGTAGCATTCCAACCAAGGCACCCCCACTTTACTTGAAAATTCCATTGTGCTCACAATCCTTAACTTCAGAAACTTTGCTCTTCAACTTTGCAATGTTAAATACTTGTATTAATGAACCCTCCAGGGCAATGATATTCCTTCACTGAACATTCATATAAATTTCCAAGTTCTTTCATACTATTATCACCGAGAACTCTTTCAAGACTATCATAACCCTTTAGAAGCAGAATCGGGCAAAAACCTCCTGGTTGCTAACACTTGACAACAGATTCTAAATGTTTCAATATAATATTGTGCTCTCCCAACCTTCAAATTTTGTCTTTTCACTACTCTCTGATCTTGTGTAGTTGGGATTTCAAGCTATGACACCTCACTTTGACAATGGACTGTGGCTATAGGTCTTGAGGACTGTGCTTTATGATTGTTATATTCAAGATTTCCTCAGCTTCTTATCATTGTCCAAAGTGGAAAGACCCTCCTTTGCATTAAAGCTTCTTCATTGGGATTTTGTCAAGTGATCAAAAGATTGTTCAATGACACGAGATTGTTGTCTTTATAAAAGACTGCCCTTATTGCTCTGTTTAATGTACTTTTAACATGGCTAACATGCTTTTGAAGTGGTGATTGTGACCTTTGCAAGAGGTATTGTTCCTTTATATTGCTTGAGCACTGCTTCTTCAATGAATGCACTCCATTGTGCATGGTGAACTCATATTGAATTCAATGTGTATCCTTTATTCTTTCCAAGACATAATGGTTGTCCCTTAAGGACTGTATTTGGTATTGTGACTCTTTTTGCTGTTATTATGGCCAAAATATCTACTTCTCCACTCAACATATAACTTGCTGCAAGACATATGGTTTGCATGATTGATATTTTTGATTCTCATGGGTTATTCCCAAATACATGATGACTGCTCTTCATTGTTGTTTGTGACAATGTATGGACTACTTCCTTAAATGCATTGTTGTATTTTAAACATGCATGTTTATCTGAAATGCACTCTCTCAACTGCTTAAGAAAAAGATAGCATGTTGGGCTCAACCCTTGTAGGAGCCCATTTTTCCACCACATGTTAAAATGTTACAAGAGATGAACCATGAAATGAAAGATGAACTTGTGCCTGCACAATGAGCAAACTAGTTAGAAAAATAATGAATTTCAATGCTCTTCCTGATGATTTCACTTTCATTTTATTATCTGATTTGGCTCTTTTGCATTTATCTGATAATGGTTCAATTGATTTAATGCATCATAGCTATAAGTTATATGTCTATTGATGAAACATATGATGATATTTGATGTCCCGAGCTCTAACAAAATCTTTCAATCATCTACAAGTGCATTTGGAGATCGGGTATAAGAGGAGCTAAAGATAGGAGGATCAAGTTGAAGATAAAATGACAAATGTCTACATCAGCCCTTAAGGCAATGATGGATATGATATCTTATCATGTGTTTTTATTTACTTATCTTCATATGTATAGCTTGCATACACTATTGTATTAGTTCAATTCATTCATTCCCATGGCTTGTGTGTGAAATTTAGGCATTCTTTTGATCTCAATGAATGAAACAACGATATTGCATACATTTTCACTTCAACATGAATGAAATACAACAATATCATACAATTCGTATAATATCTTTTTGTTGTAAATCATTGCCTAATAAAACTGAATTCCACTTGAGACTTCAAATGCAAATGATTAGGATTAGCAAACATTTATTGAAGTACCTTTCACCTTAGATGTAACAATTGTTTCAGCTCTACCAAAATAAGTTGTAGGTGAAATTTTGGTAACAAGCATAAGGGATAAAAAATGAGTGAGATAGAGAGAGAAAGATGGTACAACTTGCTGATTACTAAAATTTGACCTCCTGATTATTCAAATTTGACATGCTGATTACTAAAATTTAGCTGTCTGAAAAAATTGTAAGATCTTCCAAAAACTAGAATTTGAATTATAACTCCTAGAGATCCGAAACCACTCTCAAACATCTTGAAACTATATACATGAAATATAACTTAAAGTATAAGAAGGTAAATGTCCATATGTAAATTTCAACTTATACTTTCCCTGAAATATAACAAGAAGAAAGAGAAAAAAATAAAAATAAAAATTCAATGTAGATCAAAACACAAGCGTGTTATAACGTGCTCGAGTTATGGTAATGCTTTTTTTGAATTTAGAAAATGTGCATTTTTTGAATTAAAAAACGTGTGTTTTTAAAATTCAAACCATAACGTGCTCATGTTTTGGCTTGGTAATGACCAAGCTTGAGCTCGGTTATTACCAACCTATAATGCGAGCGTGTTTTCACTATTTTGGGATGAAAAAGTGAATTGGCCACTTTTTGGCCCCCTTCTTTCTACACCCGCCTTGTAATCCCCTCATGTCATTTACAAATCTATCTTCTATCTCATAAAAAGACTAATGGCTTGTTGACATCTATAACAATTGGTAACCCTAGGTACCTTGGTATTTGTACATGCCCATATACCTAGGATTGTGATAGAGAAACTATCGTAACGCCCATACCACCATCATCTATGAATATATACAAGCGATTGCATAAAATGGGCCAATACATATAATGATCCTAGATAAATAATTATTGATGTTGTTTTATCTCATACATAATTTAGCTAATTCATAAGAGATCATAAAACCCTTGCTATCTAGCAAGACCAATATACCAATAATGATAAGTAACCACTTGTGTCTCATGACAACTATCCAAAAACAATATATAAACATAAGATACAATCTTGCATGTGTCCTACATAGTTGATACACCATTGAAATAGTTTTATATCCCTCTAGAGTGTGGTATGTCTATTCCACACATGTCTACCCTTAGTTGCAAGTCATATGATACACCAAACATCTTTGAGGGTGGCTATGATATTACATGTGAATAGATGAAAGGTATTTATAATGAAGTACAACCTTCCAAAAAGGGTGGTGAGTGTATGAGTATCATATAATTATGGAGGTAAATATACAAAGTGATGCAAACCTACACTCTCCAATAATACCTATCCTTATTCATGGGTTATAAATACATCAAATTATAAAACTACCATATCCAAGGCTATTCATGAATCTTTAACTTATTTTACATCTGAGTATGTGAAGGGAAAAAGGGGACCAAAAGGGGGTCTTAAGTGGCCACTTTTCCCCCTAAAATCAAGAAAAACTAATCTTAGATGATAAATTGAAGATATTTACACTCAAATTTTGAAGACACGACAAGAACAAGAGTCGTAGTGCTCTAAATCTACTTTCTAAACTACTATTTTTTTAATGGTGGAGATTAAGGGGTTTAAATAGGGGGCCACACAAAGTGCTCTTGATTTTATCAAAACCCATAACATACTATTTGGTGTGACTCCCCTAAAATGTAAAAAATAGTATTTCAAAAAATTCTTCAATGAAAACTTAGCTAACACCATGTAATTTATGCTCAATTTTTCTACTAATTTTTTTAATAAATATATGATTTTTTACTAATTTTCAAAGCGGACACATCCTGAAAACACAAAATATTGTGTGTGATCCCCCCTATTATTTTTGGAAACTAATAAATAAATAAATTTTAATGTGCAAAGAATAGAGTCTAATTTGTAAAAATGTAATTTTTTTCGAATTTTGATGAATAGGTAAAAATGAGACCAAAAATACCACACATAGGTTTTTGACAAAAAATGGAGACACTAGAAAAAGAAATTAAAGATCAAAACCTTAAAATATTTGAAATGTTAAAAAAATGCATGGTTAGAAAGCTAAGAGGGAGATCAATGTTGCTATGTTATTATTTTAACTTGGCAATGAAAGGCGTGCAAACTTGATGGAGAGCACACTTGATATTATGTCATTTTAAAAGAATTTTCCAAAACCACATATGTGGTTGCTGACATGTAAGTCCAACCCTTTTGGGTTGGATTCCCAAAGTAGCTAATAACACAAGCACTCTATAATGCACTTGTATTTTTCTGACGAAAAATTAATCTCCTCGCACTCCCTCCCTTTTGCTTCATAAAAATGTGAATGTGTTATAACATTCTCACATTTTTAAAAAGAAATCTCTTTCTCTCTCTCTCTCCCCTTGTCCCACCCAACCTCTCTCCCTCTCTCCTCTCTCCTTCCCTCTTTACTCTCTATCTCACCTTTCTCTCTCCCCTCTCTACCTCTCCCTCCTTCTCTCTATATTTATATCTATTCCCTCCCTCTCTAAATTCTTCATGGTTTAGGGTTTAAGGTTGATGGTTTATGATGGAGCGATCAACCTTGAGGGTTTAGGTATTAATTATAATTTTTAGGTTTTAGGGTTAAATTATTAATGTCGAGTTTTAGGGTATTAAGTTAAATGATATCTCTCTCTCTCCCTTCCTCCCTCCCTCTCTAAATTCTACATGGTTTAGGATATAGGATTTAGGGTTTATGACAAAGGTTTCAACATTAAGGGTTTAGGGATTTTTTTTTAGGTTTTAGTGTTGAATTATTAATGTTAGGTTGTAGGGTTTAACATATAGGGTTTAGTCTTGCTCCTCTGCGTTTGAACTTACCGCTCCTCTGTGTTTGAATTTCTTGTGTGCATGGTGGACTCTGTTTTGGGGGTACCCAACGGTCCGCCTTTGCCCCCCCGACCCGTGCTCCTCTCTTTTGGGTCCATGTCTGTCGGGTACCACCCCTGTGGGGACACTGCTTTCACCTTCAGGCTTTTTGAAGATTTTGGCGATTCTGGGCGAATCTTTTGTGCTGGCAGTGGAGATCTCTCTGATTGTCGGTTGGAAGGATGTGCTATCTAATGGAAAACAAGTCTCCTCCTTGTTTCCTTCTTTACCCAAGATTGTCACGGCTTCTGGAACGGAGTTTGACATTCCTGATCCGATTTGTGATAGGATTCTCTCCTCCATGGAGAATGTTGTAGTGGGTAGATTTCTTTCTTACCGTCCAATGGTGGATATGGTTTGGAAATGGGTTGCGATAAAATGGCGCCTTAAGGGTAGTGTGGAGATTTGCACGATGGTTGGTGGTCTTTTCCTATTTAGATTCATGGCTGTGGAGGACTTGGTGGTGACTCTATCGTCAGGTCCATGGGTATATGGGAAACACAACCTAGCTATGTGTCATTGGAAACCTGGTTTTGACCCTGCTATAGATTTGAATAAGTCGGCTCCAATTTGGGTGCGGTTGTCGGGCTTACCTCTGGAGTATTGGGATGAAGCCATCTTCAAAGGTATTAGGGATTCGTTGCCACAGATTCTATTACAAATTCAAAATCCAGGTTAGTCTTTGTGAGATTCTGTGTCAATATTTGTGTTGATAAAGTCCTACCGAACTCTGTCAAGTTGTGTTCTAAGTTTGGTAGCTGGATACAACTAGTGTGTTATGAAAATGTTGTGGTATACTGTCAAAAGTGTGCTAAATCTGGGCATATGATTTCTGATTGTAAATCCGTAGTCAGTCGAGAGGTTAAGGATAATTGTATTGTGGAAAATCCCACTACTCCATCTGGAAATGTTCCTTGTCTGTCTAATGACTCTGGGATTGTTCCCCCAGGTGCTGCTCAGTCCCATGAGGATCCTCTACCTTCACCCACCCCTGTCGGTTCACCTTTTGAATCTGACCCTAGTGCTTTATTGGAGTCTACTGTTAAATCCCTGTCTATCCATTTGACTCAGGACCCTGGTTCTTCGGCTGTTGATCCCTTGCTTGAGGGGGTCTCTGGGGGGACTCAGGACCCTGGATCTTCTACTGTTGATCCTCTATTTAAGGTTGTATCTATGGGGGCCTATGAGGCTTTGATTGAGGATGGTGAAATCTGGGAGGAAGAGAGATCTGGTATGATAGATGAATCTACTAAAAGTATGGGGAGTTTGAAGCTTGAGAAAGTTGGGGAAGAAGGGATATGGACAACGCCAAAGAAAAAAAGAAGGAAGAAGAAGGCAGATGTAGGAGGTGACTCTAAGCCAGGGAGACCTTCTTAGAGGCACACTAGGATGAGAGAAATGACAAATGAGATTGCCCTGGGAAAGCAGAGGACATTGGATGTGTCATAAAAAAAAGGTCAGAAATGAGAATTTTGTCATGGAACGTTCGTGGGCTCAATAGCTCCCACAAACAACGTGCTCTGAAGGACTATATAGTGGAGCATAAGATTGATGTTTTCCTACTTCAAGAAACCAAAATGATGATGGTTAATTTTGATAAAATTGCTAAATTATTTTGGCCTAATGCTTCTTATGCCTATAGTGATGCTGAGGGTGCTTCGGGGGGTTTGGTTGTGCTTTGGAACCCATCTAGTTTTCGGGGCTCTGAAATATTCTATTGTAAAAATAGTGTGGGGGTCTCATTCACTTACCTTGGTGAAGCATGGTCTATAATCAATATATATGCTCCTAATCAGAGGAATGCGAGGAGTATTTTGTGGAATAACATGGCAGCTAAAATTAATCTGAATAGGGGAGGCTGTTGGCTTGTTGCTAGAGATTTTAACTCTCTCCTCTTTCCATCAAAAAAAAGTGGTGGCCTTCTGGATTACTCCGACAACATGTATGACCTAGCTAATTTTTTGAATTCTTCGGGTTTAGTTGATATTGAGCTCTTGGGCTAGAAGTTCACTTGGTCTAACAGACGGGCTGGTGGTAACCTGATTTAGGTCCGGCTCGACCGCTTCCTCTGCTCTCTTCATTGGACTAATGTCTTAGATGCCAATCTTATAACCTTGCAGGACGGTCTCTGACCATAACCCCCTTTTTTTGACCACTAATATTTGCCTTGTTGTTGGTCCCTTTCCTTTCCGCTTTGAGATAATGTGGAACTCTCATCCTGATTTCAAAAATAAAATTGATGAACGGTGGAATATTCCTGTCCAAGGATCCCCCATGTATAGGATCTTCTTCAAACTTAAACATATTAAAAACATGGTAAAAGGATGGAACAAGAATGTGTTCGGGGATGTATTTAAAAAAAAAAGTTGTTAGAAGGAGAGTTGAAGACTTTACAAAAGAAAATGGAGGAGGGAGATGACAGTCAGTGGAGTCACAACCAGGAATGGGAAACCAGGATGGAATGGGAACGGGTTCTAAAAAATGAGGTCTTTTGGAAGCAAAAATCAAGAGTCCAATGGCTAAAGGAAGGAGATAGGAATACCTCTTTTCATGTTTCTGCCATCAAGCATAGGAAAAGGAACCAAATTTCTAAACTGACCAATGCTACTAGGGAGGTGATTTCGAATCATGCTCAAATTGGCCTCTGTACTATTAACTATTTTCAGGAGGCTTATTCGGCCCCAGCTCAGGCGCCTAATCTGGCCTTGGATAGTGCGATTCTCAACCATCTTCCTACCTTCATTTCTTAGGAAGATAATTTGGGGATCCTTAGTACTATTTCTATGGAAGAAGTTTGCCTGACTACCTTTAGCATGGGGGCTTTCAGAGCCTCGAGGCCTGATGGTTTTCCTCCTACTTTTTTTCAGATTTTCTGGGATACTATGGGTGGGGATCTAGTGCTTGCGGCCAGGGACTTCTTCAAATCAGGCAAGATCCTCAAACAATTGAACCACACTTTCATTGCTCTTATCCCCAAGATTAGTGAGCCTCAATCCATGACTCATTTCCAACCTATCAGCCTTTGTAACACCTTCTATAAGATCATTTCAAAGATCCTTGTAAACTGTATCAAACCTCTTTTGGAAAAAATCATTAGTCCTACTCAAAAGGGGTTTGTCCCTAGTCGACATATTCTTGATGCTACTTTGACTACCCATGAACTGCTCCACTCAATGGATAGATGTAACTATGCGGGGATGGCTCTCAAGCTTGAAATTTCCAAAGCTTATGACAAAGTGTTATGGGACTTCATCCCGAAGGTCTTGGCTAAGTTTGGATTCAACATTTTGGTCATCAAACTCATTATGGAATGTGTTAATACTATAAAGTACTCTGTTATTGTTAATGGATCCCCCTTTGGGTTCTTCTCTGCTGGTAGAGGGATCAGACAAGGAGACCCCTTGTATCCCTATCTTTTCATAATGATTGCTGATGTGCTCAACAGGAACTTCACTGGTCTGCTATCAGAGGGCTCCATTATGGGCATTAGAGTGGCTTCCTCCTTGGATCCGGTTGTTGTGTAGTAATTTGTGGATGACACTTTTCTCTTTGGGAAAGCCTCTGTGGTGGAAGCCAGGAAATAAAAAGGTTTCCTTAACAACTATGCCTCTTGTTCTGGTCAAAGCATCAATTATAATAAAAGTGGCTCCCCCTCATGGTTAAGGAGGTTCCCACTAATTTCTAGAAAAGATCCAAAGGAAATTGGCTAGGTGGAAGGGCTCTATCCTAAGCCATGTTGGAAAACTCCAACTGCTCACAACGGCTCTCCAAGGTATCCCCACTTACTTCCTCTCCATTTTTAAGATGCCTAAGTACAATGCTGATAAATTTGAAAAAATTCAAAGGAATTTCCTCTGGTTTGGGACTAAGGAAAAGAAAAAACTTTCTTTGGTGAAATGGGAAAGGGTCTGCTAGGCCAAAAATTGTGGGGGACTTGGAATCAAGACAATTGTCAAATCTAAGAGGGCTCTGATCGCCAAGGTTGGTTGGGATCAGCTAAGGAACACTAAAGACTGGTGTAAAATTCTGAATTCCAAATATCTTCAGGATAGGCCCTCGATCAATTGTCTCTCAGAGTCTCACCCCCAGGGCTTAGTTGACTAGAGGAGCATTTGTAGCACACAAGGCCTGTTGAGGAAAGGGATTAAGTGGAAAATGGGCAATGGGAATAGAATTAGATTATGGGAAGATACTTGGCTAATTGACTCCCCTCTGGCTTGCTCTGACTTTAGGGCTATGATGTGTTTGGCCCAGAGATTCTTTGGCATCCATATCAGTGACTATGTTTCTGGACTCCCTGGAGCTAGGATTTGGAGAGACCTTACCCTCTGCTACCCCCAATCTCATGACCTTTTTTTTCTGGATCGGTCCCTTTAGGTGATTCTCTCTAACACTAGGTTTCCATCCTATGACAGGGAGGATGAGTTTTTTTGGACATTTGACAAACAGGGGGATCTCTCTGTGCGGTCGGCTTATAGACTGCTGACAAACCAAAATTTTGCTGAGGAACCTTGGAAGAAGGTTTGGAATCACCACATAATCCCTAAAATTAATTTTTCTGGTGGACGTCCTGTCATAACAGGATTTTTACCTAGGACAATTTGAGGAAATAGGGTTTTTGTTTTCCCAATAGATGTTTTCTTTTCAAGAATGGGGAGGAAACTGGCAGTCACCTTTTGTTACACTGCCTGTTTGCTGCCAAAGTTTGGGGGTTGGCTTTCGAGAAACTTGATGTCCCTTGGGTTATGAGCAAGGATCTCTTATCATTCATTCTGGGTTGGTATGGTCCATATTCCCACCCTCTACTTGGTGAAATTTGGAATCAGGTCCCTCTTGTTTTGGGTTGGTGTTTGTGGAAGGAGAGGAATAATAGGGTTTTCAGGAATGTTGAGAGGATCCCTAAGGATGTTTTTGGCATTGGTGCTCGGCTCATTAAGGAGAATATCTCTCTCTTTAATGGGAAACTCCCAGAGATGAGGCCATTGGAATTTGAAATAAAAATGGCCAAGGCGTGGCACTAGGATTTAAAGGCTAACTCTTTTGATAATTCGAAACTCTTAGCCAGGAAAAATACTAAATGGGAGCCTCTAGATAGAGGATGGTTTAAACTCAATTTTGACGGGGCAGCTAAGGGCAACCTAGGTAGGGAAAGTATTTGTGGAGTTATCAGAGATCTCATGGGGGCTTTGGTGGCGGGATTTGCTGGAGGTATTGGGTTTCAATCTTCATTAGTGGCGGAAGCTCGTGTGCTGCTAATGGGCCTCAAAATTGTTGTCTCTTTAGGGATTGCTAATCTCCACATCGAAGGAGACTCCAAGTCTATTATGGATTCTGTGAATAAAGACAAACTAATTGGCTGGAATACTAAGGATATATTGTTGGATGCTAGATTCCTTTTATCCAAATTTAGGGATAAAAAGGTGACTCATATTTTTAGAGAAGGCAATCAAGTGGCGGATGCCTTGGCTAATCTTGGTTCTTGCTGGGATTTCGCTAAATGTTGGAGGAAAATGGAATGATTACTGCCAAAAATTCAAGCTTTCATCATGCGGGAACAAAGCAACCAATTTTTTCAATGACTTTAAATCTTTGGATAACAGGAGCTAAATGGGGGGTCCACCTAATTGTTTTGGGGGTCTGGTGGATGAGTGTCAACACTGAGATGGCGTACAGGTGGAGGGTTTCTGGTTTTTTGACCCACTATAGGCTTAGAGATTTTCATGTGTGGGGCATGGATTGGAGGATCCATGTGTCTATCCTTTGGACCTGGTGGATGGGTTCGAGTACTAAGGTGACAGAAAGGTGGCATGGTTTAAACTTGAAGGATTGTAACACGACTAAAATTGGCAGCTTAATGAAGGAAATATGGAAGGACGTGACTTCAATGAATCTGAGGAGTCATACCGTGCGATCTCTTCTCTTGGGGATCGTGAGATATCTTGTTTTATCTCATTCTTGCATCAGTATGTGTGAGAGTATTTATAATGATTTGACTCTTCATTATAGAAGCTTGCCTCCTTCTAGGGTCTTCAAGCTAGCTAGTTTAGCGCGAGTCTCTTTTGGCACCTTTTGGATGGTTTCTATTTTTAGTCATATGACCATTCTGCCTTATTTTTTGCGCATTCCCTACATGCATGCCAATTCTTGCCTTGCTGGCCGCAATCATCCCAAGAACTTCATTAATTTTATTGTCAAGTCACCCTGTGGTGATTTTCCCTTCCACGCATGCGACTTATACGTGGGTGTAATTAGCCTTTGCTATATACCTTGCCTTAACGAACACAGTGTGATAATCATTTGTGGCTTCTGCATTTGGTATGTTTTGCAAACTATTGGGCTTCTTGTGCAGGTTGGTAAAATGGGTGGTGAGCAGGTGAGGACTGAGCTTGATAACTGCGTGGAGTTTCAAAATAACCCTTTAGTTTGGCACATCTGTGTGGAAGGAGGCATTGCTCTGCTTATGGAGATTTTGGTCGGTCATGATCCTAACTTGTCGGGTCAGTTTTCCAACTCGTGGAAGGATCGTAGGGTCTCCATCGGAGGAATCTCATTTGAAATCAGTGAGGAAGTCATAGCACAAGCCACGGGATTACAGTGTATTGGGAAAAAATACCCCAAACACACCAAGAAATCGGATCATGAAAGCTTGAAAGCTTTTTTCAGAGGTGATGAGGCCCCGGTACAGAACCAGTCGGGTTTTGAGAGAGATGCTCTCCTGAAGCCCTAGGATCAGGTGTGCCTGACGCTGATGAAGTATGTCACCTTGGAAGGTAGGTTTAAAACCTGCCTTTTTTATCACTTCCCCCTGTTAAATCATTTAAGACACAAGATGTTGCTTAGTTTTCCTACTTTCTTCTAATGGACTTGGAAAACTCGATCGAAAAATGCAAAGAGTCGGCCAGCCTTAACCCCAGTGATCTCCCGCCACTCTCACTCCATCAAGGGCTCATTCAAAGACTTTATCACTTCCATCCGGCCCTCTGTCCTCCTAAAGCTATTACAGTTGTTCTCATTGAGAATATTGAACCCCTGTTGACTGTGAATATTTCCCCGGCCGAGTCTAAAAGCCCTCCCCGAAAATTGAATACGGGCACTGCGGGGAATCCCAAAGCCAAGATAACCACCAAGAAGCTTAAGGGAAGTTTGGGTAAGGCTCATGCCAGCGCGGTGAAGGGTCTCTATGAATTGAAATACACTCAGGCGGATTCGGCCTATAAGGCCGCCACTGCTAAAAAAGGGAAGGAGAAAGGCATGTCAGCCCCGATTGCGAGGGATGGAAAGGGCAAGAACATTATAAGGAAAGACTCCAGAGGTGACACAGTTGTGGGGACCACTGAGATGACTGGTGGGGAAAATTCCAGAAGGAGATTTGGGAGGCTTGCAAAGAACAAAAAAAAGAGGCTGATTATTGAGGATTCCGAGGAGGAGCAGTCTGACAGCAAAGGGTTCAAGGAAGAGGAAACTGAAGATGATGAGGACGAAAATGTGGAGGGGCCCCAGTTTACTCCTGAGGATAGTAAGGTTCCTAAATATGGCTCCACCTCTCACTCTTTGCATCCCCTGGTTGAAGAGCCTGGTGAGGTCCTGGGGACCATGGACATTGGGGAGGAGCCCTGTGATGTGGTGAAGAGAATGGACACGCTTGACAAAAGGTTCCCTGGGTTGACCCGCTTCACCATGAAGTTGGGCCATTGTGTCACTAGCACTCTTTCTAATGCTATAAAGGAGGAGCTGGAGGGAAATAACAGTCAGGAGAACAAAGAATGGGTGGGTGATGAGGCTGTGGGCCTCCTGATTAAAAATTGGGACAATGCCAGTTAGTTGCTTCCTGTTCCTGTTTGTCGGCTGCCTCTCTGCGATCTCTGTGCTACTTGTGAGCTGTTTCTGCTTTTTGTTTCCTTAATGTTTGCTATTTAAAATTGCTCCTTTTTTGGCCCTAGTGGCTCATTATGAAGGGTACGATGCCCTGTAAATGCTGCTTAAATTTTCAAAAACATATAGGGTTTAGGGTATAGGGTTTAACATTTAGGGTTAAGGGTTGATGATGGAGGGTAGAGTGTTTAGGGTTGAGGGATTAAATTTAATTTCTTAGGTTTTAGTGTTAAATTATTAATGTCAAGTTTGAGGGTTTAGTGCATAGGATTTAGGGTTGATGATGGAGGGTTGAGTGTTGAGGGTTTAGAGATAATTTTATTTTTTTAGGTTTTAGTGTTGTATTATTAATGTTAGGTTCTAAGGTTTAGTGTATAGGGTTTAAGGCTTGAGGTTTATGGTTTACAATTTAGGGTTTATGGTTGATAATGTAGGGTCAAGCATTGAGGGTTTATGGATTAAATTTATTTATTTAGGTTTTAATGTTAAATTATTGATATCAGGTTGCAAGGCTTAATGTATAGGGTTTAGGGTTTATGGTTGATACGAGAGGTTTGAGCTTTGAGAGTTTAAGGATCAAATTTATTTTTTTAGGTTTTAGTGTTAAAATATAAATGTTAGGTTTTAGGGTTTAAGGCCTAGTTTAGGGTTTAGGGCTTAAGGTTTATGGATGATGATGTAGTGTCAAGCATTAAGGATTTAGGGATTAAATCTAGTTTTTTAGGTTTTAGTGCTATATTATTAATGTCAAGTTCTAAGGTTTAGCGTATATGATTTAGGATTTAGGGTTTATGGTTGATAGGGGAGGATTACGTGTTGAGGGTTTAGGGATTAAATTTAATTACTTATGTTTTAATGTTAAATTATTAATGTAAGGTTTTAGGGTTTAGAGTATAGGTTTTAGGGTTTAGAGCCTAGGTTTTAGGGTTTACAATTTATGATTGATAAGGGAGGGTTGAGTGTTGAGGGTTTAGGGATTAAATTGATTTTTTTAGGTTTTAGTGTTAGATTATTAATGTGAAGTTTTAGGGTTTAGTATATGAGGTTCAGGATTTAGGGTTTATGGTTTATGGTTGATAAGGAAGGGTTGAGCATTGAGGGTTTAGGGATTATTTTTTTTATAGATTTTAGTGGTAAATTATTAATATCAAGTTTTAAGGTTTAGCATACAGGGTTTAGGTTATACATGATGCATTCTTAATAGTGCCCTAATATATATCCTAGTGATTGTCTATCCCACATATATATTACATAATTAGTGACATCTATTAACATCCCCCACCATCTAATAAGAACTAAAGGCCTCCCAACAACCAAATGTAACTAACCCTTATAAATAAGACCACAATATATTACCATATTTCCCATGTTTATAATATGATGCAATGGTGTTTGGATGCATGGAATATGGGCTAATCAATTATTTAAACCTTGAGTCACTATAAATGGGCTCACAACCTCTAAATTAATATTAAGAATCTAACTCCTAAAGTTTACTCATCTTACAAGGGTAAGAAGAATCACCACTAGCTTTATTTTATGATGGTCTCTACTAAGGCTTGTACTTATGTTATTGTTGTTACTAGTATGGATTCTACTGAGGCTTATACTTCTCTAACACAAATAAATAGTTGTCATATTGATCCATTGTCCTACTCATTTATTAGAGTTCATGGATTTTATATGTATGGCACATAATATCCACATGAGCCTCCCTCTCTCCCTTCCTTCATCTCTCTCCCTCCCTCTCTACTTCTTTCTACTTACCTCTCTCTCTCTATTTATTTTTCTCTATCTCTATCTCTAACTTTGTCTTTGTCTCTCTATATCTCTCTTTGTCTCTCTTTATCTCTTTATGCATGTATTTGTCTCTATCTCTCTCTCTCTATATATTTGTGTATGTATCTCTTTATCTCTCTACCTCTTTATCTATTTCTCTCTCTCTCTCTCTCTCTCTCTCTCTCTATCTATGTATGTCTTTATCTATCTCTCTCTATGTCACTCTTTGTCTATTAGTCAATCAATCTATTTCTCTCTTTCTCTTTGTTTGTCTCTATCTTTGTATTTGTTTGTATATCTCTCTATATCTGTCTTTGTCTCTATCTCTCTTTGTGTCTATCTTTGTTTGTATCTCTCTCTATGCATATATTTATCTCTATCTCTCTATGTGTCTATCTTTATCTCTATCTCTCTCTATGTTTGTCTTTGTCTCTATCTCTCTCTATGTCTATCTTTTACTCTTGCATTGTATTTTTATTTATCTATGAATTTTTATTTGTCTCTATCTCTATCTCTATCTCTATCTTTGTCTCCCTTTGTATCTATCTATTTCTTTGTCTATCTATCTCTCTCTCTTTGTCTCTTTTTCTTTGTCTTTATCTCTATATTTTTCTATTTATCCATCTCTCTCTATCCCTTTATCTCTATCTTTAACTATCTATCTATCTATCTATCTATCTTTGTCTCTATCTCTCTATATTTGTCTATCTCTCTCTCTATTTGTCTCTTTATTTGTCTGTATCTTTCTATTTGTCTCTCTGTCTCTATCTCTATCTATATTTGTCTCTATTTGTTTGCTCTCTATCTCTTTGTTTGACTGTCTATCTCTGTCTCTATCTCTATCTCTATCTCTCTATCTCTCTATATCTGTCTATCTCTATTTGTATTTGTTTGTCTTTGTCTATCTCTATTTATCTGTCTATCTATCTCTTTGTCTATCTCTATCTCTTCATCTCTTTCTCTCTCTCTTTGTATCTCTCCATCTCTCTCTCTCTCTGTGTCAGTCAGTCAGTCAGTCAGTCTCTCATTCTTTGTCTCTCTGTTTGTCTATCTCTTTGTCTTAGTCTCAGTCTCTATCTCTCTGTCTTTGTCTCTATCTCTTTGTCTCTCTTTGTCTCTCTCTCTTTATTTGTCTATCTATCTATCTCTCCCTCTCTCTATGTCTCTATCTCTATATATATCTTTGTCTCTATCTATATCTTTGTCTCTATCTCTATCTCTATCTCTGTCTCTGTCTCTCTATCTCTCTATCTCTGTCTCTATCTCTTTGTCTCTATCTCTGTCTCTGTCTTTGTCTCTATCTCTAGTAGTTTGTCTCAATCTATCTTAGTCTCTCTTTGTCTCTATCTGTCTCTATCTGTCTCTGTCTCTATCTCTCTCTATCTCTCTCTTTGTCTCTTTGTCTCTCTTTGTCTCTATCTTTTTCTCTCTCTGTGTGTCTCTTTCTATCTTTGTCTATGTCTCTGTGTCTGTCTATCTCTGTTTGTCTCTATCTCTATCTCTATCTCTATCTCTATCTCTATCTCTATCTCTAGCTCTATCTCTATCTCTATCTCTATCTCTATCTCTATCTCTATCTCTATCTCTATCTCTATCTCTATCTCTATCTCTATCTCTATCTCTATCTCTATCTCTATCTTTGTCTCCATCTCCATCTTTGTCTCCATCTCCATCTCTATCTCTTCTCTGTCTCTGTCTCTATCTCTGTCTCTGTCTCTGTCTCTATCTCTGTCTTTGTCTCTATCTCTATCTCTGTCTTTGTCTCTGTCTCTGTCTCTATCTCTGTCTTTGTCTCTGTCTCTGTCTCTGTCTCTTTCTTTATCTCTGTCTCTGTCTTTGTCTTTGTCTCTGTCTCTATCTCTTTGTCTCTCTTTGTCTCTATCTCTGTCTCTCTATGTTTCTATCCATCTCTCTCTATGCCTCTATCTCTATCTATCTTGATTTCTATCATGTCTTTATCTCTATCTTTATCTCCATCTCTCTCTCTCTATCCCTATTTAGTGTATAACAATTATAGCTTCTAGGGATTAAGTTGTATGGTTTAGGGTTTATGATGGAGGGTTGAGGGTTTACCTACCTCTCTCTCCATCCATCCTTCCCTCCCTACTCTCTCTCCCTCTCCCTCTCTAGTTTAGGGTTTAGTGTATAGTGTTTAAGGTTTAGGGCTCAGGGTTTAAGGTGGCACCTACCTCTCTCTCCCATCTATACCTCTCCTTCCCTCCCTCCCTACCCCTCTCTCCTTATATTCTCTCTCTCACCTCTCCCTCCCTCCATATCTCTTTCTCTCTTTCTCTCCCTCTCTTTATCTCTTCCTCTCTATCTCATCTCTTTGTATCTATCTCCCCCTTTCTCTAAATTATTCATCATCTAGTGCTTAGGGCCTAGGGTTTACATATTAAATATATTTTTTAGGTTTTGATGTTAAATTATTAATGTTTGGTTTTATGGTTTAAGGTTTTATGATAGAGGGTTTAGAGATTAAATTTAATTTTTCAAGGTTTAGTGAATAGTGTTTAGGGTTTATGATTGGAGGGTTCAACATTGAGGGTTTAGGGATTAAATTTATTTTTTAAGGTTTTAGTGCTAAATGTATTAATATTAGGTTTTAGGGTTTAGTGTTTATTGTTTAGGGCCTAGGGCTTAAGGTTCATGATGGAGGGTTGAGGATCTACCTACCTCTCTCTCTCTCCCCTCTCTACCTCTCTTTCCCTCCCTCCCTCCTTCCCTCTCCACCTCTCCCTCTCTCTCTCTCCCTCCCTACCCCTCTCTCTCCCTCTTTTCCTCTCTCTCTCTAAATTCTTCATGATTTAGGTCTTGAGGTTTAAGGTTTAGGGTTTAGCGTATAGTGTTTAAGTTTTAAGGCTTAGGGTTAAGAGTTACACCTACCTCTCCCCCTCACTACCTCTCCCTCCCTCCATCACTCTCTCCATCTCTCCCTCTCTTCCTCTCTATCTCACCTCTCTATCTCTCTTTCTCTCCCTCTCTAAATTATTCATGGTTTAGGGCCTAGTTTTTAGTTTTAGGGTTTATGATGGAGGGTTCAGAGATTAATTTTTTTTTTTACATTTTAGTGTTAAATTATTAATGTTAGGTTTTAGGTTTTAAGGATTAAATTTAATTATTAATGTTAGGTTTTATGGTTTATGGTTTAAGGTTTAGAGCCTATGGTTGAGGGTCTACCTACCTCTCTCTCCCCCATTTATACCTCTCCATCCCTCTCTCCCTCCCTACCCCTCTCTCCCTCTCTTCTCCTCTCTCTCTAAATTATTCATGGTTTAGGGTCTAGGATTTAGGGTTTAAGGTTTAGGGCTTAGGTTTTAGGGTTTACAATTTAGGGTTTATGATGGAGGGTTCAAAAATGAGGGTTTAGGGATCAAATTTATTTTTAAGGTTTAAGTATTAAAAATTATTAATGTTAGGTTTTAGGTTTTATGACTTAGGGCCTAGGTTTCAAGGTTTATGATTTAGGGTTTAGCATATAGTGTTTAGATTTAGGGCTTTAGGTTTAGAGTTTAGGACCTAAGGTTTAGGGTTCATGATGGAGGGTTGAACATCCACCTACCTCTCTATCTCTCTCATCTACCTCTCCCTCCCTCCCACCATCTCTCTCTTTCTTTCTTGTTCTCTCTAACTCAACTCTCTATATCTCCCCCTCACTACTTCTCCTCTCTCTCTCTCTCTCTCTCTTTGTGTGTGTCTCCCTCCTTCACTCCCCCTTTTATCTCTATGTTTCTCTATCTCTTTGTCTCTCTATCTATCTCTCTCTCTCTCTTTAACTCTCTTTGTCTCTTCCTATTGGAATTATCCATGCATGTTATAATGCACTTGCATTTTAAGGAGAGAGAAATGATAAAAAAATACATGGGGTCCTGATGATTTAGGAGCCACATGCTCTTTTATTTTCTACATTATGCACATTACTTGACAAATGAACACTTTTTTCATGGTATTGAGGATTTATCAATCATTATTTGCATATGTGTGGTTTTAAAATGTGCTAGTGAGAGTAATTAAACAGTAAATAAACACACACATCCATGCAATGTATTACATAAAAGGAATTGAAATAACTAAATTAAATAGCTACTGTTATCCTTTCAAATCATTCCATGGTTCTTTATTCTTGGTGATCTCTCAATTCATGCTCTCAGAATTATTCGTTGCAAATGAATCTGTGAAATGGAAATCTAAGAAATGAGAAGCTATTATGCAATGCAAACTACATGTCTACATCACTATATTTTTGTGTTTTTGAAGATAAATGCTAAATGATCTATGATGGAGTGCTGATATATTCAGATGATGCTAAGACTGATAAAACAAATCTAATGATAATGTTGTATGAAAAGATGCAATAAACTAAAATGCTAAAATGGAAATTCCATGATAATGCAACTATGGACTAAAATGCTAAATGCTTACTACAATGCTCTCAATTTGCTCTAAGATTTTTGTAGCATAAGTTTGTCAAATTCTCCTTATGAAAAGTTGTAGAAATTCTCTTTATTTATAGATTTTTCCAAGCTGGTAATGATGTGGCAGTGACGGACGGTCGAGATTGTGATCCTGAAGCATCAATGGTTGAGCACGAAGAGGTTGGAGAGAATCATGGAGGTGGTTCCCTGCAAGAAAACATTTTGATAAGTGTTGAAGGGAATCAAAAGAAAGAAGAGTGTCCAAAGTGGTTTCAAATTTGTTGCAAGTTTGTTGATGATAATTCTAATTTTACAATTTAGAAAATTCAATTTCAAGTGACACATGGTGAGGTGGCAGGTGAGATGGAAGGAAGTTAGAAGAATATGTAGAAATGTGCCAATTTGAATTAAAAATTCAAATTTAAATGAAGAGGGGAAATTAGCTAAATGAAAAATTAGTTGATTTGTGTATATAACTAATTTAAGAGGAAAATGATTTTAGAGGCCAATTTGAATTAAAAATTCAAATTTAAATAGAAAAGGGAAAATTAACTAAATGACAAATTAGTTAATTTGTGCATAATCCATGCAATGTATTACATAAAAGGAATTTAAAATGTGTCAGTGAGAGTAATTAAACAGTAACTAAACACACACATCCATGCAATGTATTACATAAAAGGAATTGAAATAACTAAATTAAACAACTACTACTATCCTTTCAAATCATTCCATGGTTCTCTATTCTTGGTGATCTCTCAATTCATGCTCTTAAAATTATTCATTGCACATGAATCCGTGAAATGACAACCTAAGAAATGAGAAGCTATTATGCAATGCAAACTACATGTCTACATCACTATATTTTTGTGTTTTTGAAGATAAATGCTGAATGATCTATGATGGAGTGCTGATATATTCAGATGATGCTAAGACTGATAAAACAAATCTAATGATAATGCTGTATGAAAAGATGCAATAAACTAAAATGCTAAAATGGAAATGCCATGATAATGCAACTATGGATTAAAATGCTAAATGTTCACTACAATGCTCTCGATTTTCTCTAAGATTTCTGCAGCATAAGTCTGTCAAATTCTCCTTATAAAAAGTTGTAGAAATGCTCTATATTTATAGATTTTTCCAATATGGGAATGATGTGACAGTGATGGATGGTCGAGATTGTGATCCTGAGGCATCAACGGTTGAGCACAGAGAGGTTGGAGAGAATCATGGAGGTGGTTCCCTTCAAGAAAACATTTTGTCAAGTGTTGAAGGGAATCAGAAGAAAGAAGAAGCCATGTGTCCAAAGTGGTTTCAAATTTGTTGCAAGTTTGTTGATGATAATTCTCATTTTACAATTTAGAGAATTCAATTTCAAGTGACACATGGTGAAGTGGAAGGAAGTTAGAAGAATATGTAGAAATGTGCTAATTTGAATTAAAAATTCAAATTTAAATGAAGAGGGGAAATTAGCTAAATGACAAATTAGTTGATTTGTGCATTTAATTAATTTAAGAGGAAAAATATTTAAAGAGGCCAATTTGAATTAAAAATTCAAATTTAAATGGAAGAGAAAAAATTAACTAAATGGCAAATTAGTTAATTTGTGCATTTAATTAATTTAAGAGGAAAATGATTTTAGATAAGAAGAAATTTAGAAAATGAACTGTATAAATAAATTTTGCAATTTATTTATAAGTAGAGAAATTAATATTTTATTAATTAAATAACAAGTATTTAATTAATTTGTGCTCAAACCATTTTTATGTGCATACAACATATTCCACCACTTTTTTTGTTTTGTTAATGTAGAAGAAGTAAATTGCACGTTTTTAGGCTGAATTTGATTCTATGAACTAATATTTCCATGTTTTAGTGTTGGAATGTTAATTATCATGTTATTTTCTTAATTTTGATAATATAGAATCATTGTTTTTATATTTTTCACCAATTCTAATAGATTGATATAGAATTGAACATTGAATACGAAAGAAGTTGGAAAAAAGTTCTAATTTTGAAGGTGTGTGAAGCCAAAAATGAAGAAAACATAATTATGCAATTGGTGAAATTAGTTCTCAAAGTTTAAGGTACATTCTCTTTGTATTTCTATGTTTTGTGTATGTCACTTATCAACAAAGTTCATGTGCTACAAATTGTACCATACTTAGTGATAAATGTATTGATTTAGGATTTGTGTATTTCTAATGACTATCATATATTGGTAATGCTTATGTTATTCATCTTTATTATATCACTAGTGATATACCTATACCTTATACACACATTAGATGAGATATGCATGCTTTACTTCCCCATGATATTATATACTACATTATATGGATAATGATAGTAGTGTGCTTAAGTACATCATATACATTTTTAAAAGCACCTCTCCATATGTTAAAGCTCATGATAGGTGTACTATGAAAAATAGACATAATGTATTTGTACCTTATATGTCTATGGATGACACATCTTATGTTGAAATTAAATGGCATAAATCCTTATGATTTAACATTTTTATCATCTCATACTAATCCTAGTCCTATTTCTAATTTTCATGCCTTTGTTATACAACAAATTAGTCCTAAAATTAGGCATGCGAAATTGAGGTGTGAGTTACATGAAAAATGATCTCTCTTACAAAGTTAATTAGGCCTATGATGTCTTCTTGGATTGTGACCTAGCTACTTCATCGATATATGTATTTGATAAATTTTCATTCATATACATGCCCTTCTTCATGTGCTTCTTTATATTCATCCATACATACATATAATTGACTAATTTATCTTTAATTGCACCTACCTAGCACACCCATGGCATCAAGGCTTGATTAATAAACTTGGTAATTTGATCTATGACAGTCTTAAGAAACTTATGATAGTCCTAAGAGACTTGTAACAATCCCATTTCCTTCATTTTTCTAGAATTTTGTGCCCTAATGACACCACCTCTCTATGTTTCAGGTTGGACTACCTTAGGGAACTAAAAATATTTAATTTTATAATCATATAGTTACTTTAATCATTGGTTATTATGACTATCCCATGATTATCATAACTGTTTTATCATGTGACAATCCAAGTATAAGTGATTTTAATTATTTTAAAAGGGTGTCAAAAGTAGTTTTAAAGGCTATAATGGTAGCTTTAAAGGATTGGTTTGAGATTTATGTATGATATTTATTTGCTCTATTGTACCATGATGGAACTAATATATATGTCCTATTCATGATACATATAGAATTTATCATCATGCCGAGGAAATGATGTACCATGATGGAACTAATATATAGTGTCCTATTCATGATACATATAGAATTTATCATCATGCCGAGGAAATGAGTTGAAAGACTCTATCACCAAATGAGTGTCATGAGGAAGAAAATGTGAATCTAAAAGAGAAATAATGAGGTTATTTTGTGAAAGTAGGAAATTGAACACCACAAAAGAAGAAAAGACATTGATTCCAATTGAAGATGAACATGAAACATCCACTCAATCTAAGAGATAAAATGAGTTCATGGAATAAAGGTAACGAATGCAAAACATTTATGCAACGAGGAAATTGAATGCCAAACTTGGAGGCACTCAATCTTTCACATCTCAAGTTGAAGGTATGACATATTTCATATCTAAAGTTGAAGGTATGCCATATTTCCAATCTCAAGTAGAAGGTACATCATCTTTCACATGTCAAGTTGGAGGCACACAACCGAGTTCACATTTCAAGTTGAAGGTACACCATCTTTTCCATCTCAACTTGAAGGTGTATCATATTTCCCATCTCAAGTTGAAGGTATGACATAAATACCATATTAATTAAATATTGAATAAATTCCTAATGTTGAGACAACTTTACCATTGAGAACACCTCTTAGAATTTTGTATATAAATCCCAAGTTTTTGATTGATATTGATGAGAATGTTTTCAAATTGATGGTTGATAAGATTCATAAGCTTACTCATCAAAGATATACCAATAATATATGGAGAATATTTTTTGAGAATTTAAATGAATCTGGAAGATGTCAACTATTTGTTGAAATGATGAGAAATATAAAATTTAGGCCCATTATGAAGATTCTTAGCCTAAGAACATCAGATCCTTCAAGTGAAAAATCTATTGTAAAGAATATAATGAGTCCGTATGAGAGTGTAGATTCCACCTCATGCACCAAATATAGTAATGTCACATGACATATCATTTCATCAATAATAGTAAGAAATCAAACAAATAAATATCACCTCATTAGAAAGACAAGTCAAGCATTGAAAATAAGTAGAAAAAATCTAATGAGAGTCGTTGGAAGGTGTGTAAGAGTGGAGGAAAAAAATAGAAATTAATTATGGGTGTTCTTTGGTAGACTCTCATGGAAATATAAACCAATATTTACAATTCTTGAGATCCCTAATTTGATTAAGGCAACAATGTTTTAAAAGTTGAAAAAAACATCATTTGTGTTCGATGAAAAGTTGTTGAAAACCATATTTTATGTTTTGTGCATTATGGGGTTGAACTAACTATGCCAACACATCTAGGTGGGTGGGTTAATTCTAGGTAAGGCTTCTACTTTTTTTTGAGGACAATCAACTATTTTGGGCTACACTATTTTGGTGCAATCTCTCAAGAGCTTTAAATTAAAAAAAACTTCCAAACTATAGAAAGTTGTTTCTAACAATCTGTTGCACCTATAAAAATTATATCTAAACTTACACATGCATGTTGGGTCCCTCCACAATAAATTCACTTAATTTTTTAAATATCCAATCCATTTGACCATGGTGACAATGTTTCATAAGTTGCAAAAAGTGTCATTTACGTTTGGTGGAAAGTTGTCGGCAACCATATTTTGTGTTTCATGCATTGTGGGGATGAAATGACTGACCAATATGTTTGGGTTAGTGGGTGACCACTAGGAAAGGCCTCTATTTGTTCTCAAAAATAGTCAATCATTTTGAGCTACACTATTTTGACATAGTCTCTTAAGAGCCCTAAGTGCAAAAAATTGCCAGACTATGAAGGACTATTTCTTGAAATCTTTGGAACCTAAGAATGTTCTTTCTAAAATTATATATGCGTTTAAGGTCCCTCCATAATATCCTCTCTCATTTTTAAAAATCTCCAATCCATTTGACTATGGTGACAATGTTTTAAAAGTTGCAAAAAGCGTCATTTACGTTTAGTAAAAAGTTATTGGCAACCATATTTTGTGTTTAATGAATCATGGGGCTAAACCAAATGCTACAACACATCTAGGTGGGTGGGTGAACATTAGGAAAGGTATCAGTTTTTTCCCTAAGAGAGTCGATCATTTTGGGCTACTCTATTCTGATGTAGTTTATTATGAGCCACAAGTACAAAAAATGTCAAACTATGATAGACTATTTCTTGCAATATGTGGCACCTACAAATATTCCATCTAAAATTATACGTAAATTATTGTCCTTTCACAATAACCTCTCAATTTTTTTAATCTAATCCATTTGATCGTCACGACAATGTTTCAGAAGTTACAAAAAATATCATTTACATTAAGTGAAAAGTTGTCGACAACCATATTTTGCATTCCTTACATCATGGGGATAAAAAAATAATTCCAACATATCTAGGTGGGTGATGGAACAATAGGGAAGGCCTATTTTTTTCCCTAGAACAACCAACCATTCTTGGATACACTATTCTGGTGCAATCCCTTAAGAGCTCTAAGTGCAAAAACTGCCAAACTATGATAAACTATTTCTCACAACCCATTGTACTTATGCATGTTTTGTATGAATATAAAAGTGCATGTAGGGTCCCTTCACAATAAACTATCTCATTTTTTAAAATATTCAATCCATTTGATTGTGGCAACAATGTTTAAGAAGCTACAAAATAATCATTTGTAGTCAACGAAATGTTGTCGACAACTATGTTTTTCATTTTGTGCACCATGGGACTGAATTGATTGCACCAAAACATTTGAGTGGGTGAGTGAATGCAAGAAATTCCATTTTTTGCACCCTATCTATCTCGATCATTCTGAGCCACTCTATTTCAACATATTTTCTTAAGAGCCCTATGCAAAAAACTATCAAATTATGATGAACAATTTCTTAGAATATGTGACACCTATGAATGTTTTTTCTAAACCTACAACTTCACTTAGGGTCTATCCATAATTAACTCTTAATTTTTATTATATCCAAACCATTTGACCATGGTGATAATGTATGAAAAGTTACAAAAAGTGTCATTTATATTTTGCCAAAAGTTGTTGAGAGAAATATTTTGTGTTCTTCATCTCGTTGGGCTCAATAAAATACGTGAACACATCCATGTGGGTGGGTGAAAATTAGGGGAGACCCTTTTTCACATCCAAATTGTCCCAATCGTTTCGAGCTACGCCATTCCAACATAGTCTCTTAAGAGCCCTAAGTGCAAAAAATTATCAAACTATGACAAATTGTTTGTCAAAATTTGTGGCACCTATTGTTGCAAGTATGAGTAGATGGTGTTGTCATTGATGTCAAAAATCTTATGTTTTTATTGGTGTAAAATGTATGAGAAGAATATTGTTGAAAGAGTATGTGTAGTTGTTGGTATTGTCTATGTTGTTTGTGTTAATGATGCTTTGAGTAGTTACATTATGTTCTCATTAGTAAGATACCGGTGTCAACCTCTAGTGTTTCTTTGATAAGCTTCTATCTATGGATATATGGTTGAGGAAGTGATGAAGATGATGAGGTTGTGTTTCTGATGCTTGGTTTCCAAGTGATTTTGAGAAAAAATGATAAAAGGAGGAAACAATGAATTGCAATGTTGTTTTGGGTTGCAAAATAGTGTTCTGGTATTGCTCTGCATTTCTTCTAGCTTGAAGATCTGCCTATGTGTTTTAGATATGTTGATCAGAGGTGTTATATCCATAATTTTATGTGTTGGATCATTGAGTAGAGAAAGTTGTGTTCACCAGTGTGTGAATTGTGTATTGTAGAGGTGTCTGGGAGAAATGTTTTTGCTTTGCATTTCTCCACAGTTTCGTTTCAGATCTTGCAGATCTAGAGGTGTGTTGATAGTGTTGGTATCTTTCTCTAGTCAAATTTATTTGAGGTTTTGTGCTTCTTGTAAGGAAGCTAAGGTAGTAAAACAACTTCCTAAACTAACCTTGAGAGGAGAATAATGCAAATTTTTTATAGATATTTAACAATTACAAACACTTAAATAGAAATAAACACAAGTATCATGCATACCACAACACAATGATTTACATGGGGAAAACCCTTTCAGTAGAAAAAGCACACACTCCAAAATCCTCCCAATATATTATTCAAAAACCAAAAGATTACAATATACTTGTAGAGCAAGCTTCTCATTGGAGTATCACCACCAGAGATCAAGAGACACCATGAGAACTATCAGACTCTTAGAATACACCATTGTCTATATACATCCCACCCGCTTATAACAAGCTTTTTAGAACCTTCTAGAATTAGGGTTTTATAAGGTCATTTTTCATTTGATGTGTTAACAGAAAAATCTTGACGTGTCAACGGAAAAAAAGCCTTGATGTGTCAGCAAGAAAAAACCTTGATGTGTCAGTAGGAGAAAACCTTGACATGTCAGTGAAAAATAAATTTGGGGCGTTGCCCCAAACCCCACGTCTTTTTACGAGTGTACTGTATTTGCATAATCAGTCGCCACATACCAACATACATCGTATCAATAAAATTGTATATAATTGCAAGGCTGAGAGACATTTTCCCAACACTTCTGAAGTCAGTTTCTTAAGTTACAATGTATAGTAGAGTTGCCTGAGTGTACTGGGTGTGTACATTCTTCAAGTGAAATTTTTCGCAAAGGAGTTTGTTGGATTTTAGGATGTTTGTAGAATATTCTAGATTATATTTAGGTGAAATTTTTTGTTTGTGAGTTGGTGTTGAATCAAAGGAAGTATGTACTTAAAATTTTTAATGGTGATTACACGGGTAACGACTAACGTGGGTGTTTACACTACTTTCAAAATTTGTGGAAATGTGGCATGGTGTGTATGAGTGGATTTAGGTCCTAGCTAAGGTGTGTTGTGGTCAATCTTCATTCCCTTCCACTATGTGAATGTTTTGGTGTCCACCTAATTTTAATTTGCATGGTTGAGGTGCATAGCCGACCTTGGAGAATGGTTTCAAGGTTGAAGATGATATAAATATGAGTTGAGTTGTTGAGGGATGCAAATAAAGTTAATTATGATGTGAATGATGTGAATTGAAGTGTTAGGGTGCGAATTTGAGAAGTGCAGTGTGATATTTCATGTATTAGATTGCTGGATGTGGTGAGCAGAAGGTGTCTACAATTTTTTAGTCAAGCTATGAAGGTGTTGGTGATATTATGGTGGATTTATCTATTGCATTGAGATGGATTTATCTATGTAACAATCTTACGTATCTTATTTTCTATTGTGGTAGTGAGCCTTTGGCAATGAGCCTTTCTTTCTTTAGGCAATAAGCCCTCTGACGATTAGCCCTTTGTATTCAGTGTTGATATTACTTTATATTGTGAGTTAATCCTCACCATGGTTTTTCCCATCTTGGGGTTTTCCATGTAAATTTGGTGTTCTCTTGTGCATGGTGTTGATTTGATTCATTATTTGTTATTTTATTTTCATGCTAAATCATTACAATAGATTGTTTTATTGAATTAATGTTGATATGAATGTTTATGAGGGTTTTAAAATTTTAAAGTTCAACTGATTCACTCCTTTTCAATAGTCTTGTGCATTCAACAATTGGTATTAGAGCAAGGTTCCTTGGAAGAAATATTAACCAATTGAGGTAGATCTAGGATGGTGCACAAGAAAGATATTCTTATGTTTGATGGAATAGACTATGCATTATGGAAGGCAAGGATGGAAGGGTTTTTGGTTTATCTGGGATATGATGTCTGGGAGTTAATTAAAGATGGATATACTATTCCTACAAGTGGTCCAAGCACTAATGATGAGATCAAAGCCTATGAAAGCAATGGAAAAGCAAGGCATGCTCTCTTAAGTGGTCTTACTAATTTTGAATTAGTGAAAGTGGTTAGTCTAAAAATTGCTAGAGACATTTGGGTAAAGTTAGAAAGCATTTATGAAGGAGATGATAAGGTCAAAGAAGATAAGATGTAGAATTTGAAGATCATGTTTGAGAACTTATGGATGTCTGAAGATGAAAATGTTACAAGCTATATGCAAAGGGTAGATGAAGTTGTCAGCTCCACCAAAGGTCTTGGTGGTGAACTCAAAGAACTAGAAGTGGTAAAGAAAATTATCAGAACTCTTCCTAAATATTATAGTCATAAAGTTTATGATATTGAGGAATTTGTAAATCTAAATCAATATAGCAGAGATCAATTGTATGGTTCTTTAACTACTTTTGAGATGAAATAATTTGGTACAAATAGTGGCGCAAAAGTTGAGACTGCTTTTAAGGCTGGAAAATTAGAGGAAATCAAGAAATTAGATCAAGAGGATCTTGATGACATGGAAGCTAACTTTGTGAGGAGAATGAAGAAGGGTACTGGTAAGTACAATGGTAAGTTTCCTTTCAAATGTTTTAGTTGTGGAAAGATAGGTCATTATGCTACAAGATGTCTGAACAGAGCTTTGAATAACAAAAATATGGAGAACAAAGGTAAGATGATTAAAAAAAATTATGTTAGAGAAGATGCAAGTAATTTTGATGATGAATTTGATTATGGAGATGATGATGATGGTGAATTCTTGTTCATGGCTTTAAAAGATGAATCTATTTCTACTAACTCTGAGAGATGTGTGAAGGAAATCTCTCTAGAGACAAAGGATAAGATTGAAGGTACTTTGATATCTTCTTTTCATGCTATATAGGAGAATAACTACTAGATAATTGATAGTGGATGTTCTAATCATATGACTAGTGACAAGAGTAAGTTTGTTAAACTTAAAAAATATGATGGAGGATGTGTTAGATTTGGTGATGATACATCTGCTAAGATATGTGGAAAAGGTTCTATTAGTTTTGATGGCAAGCATAATACTAATGACGTCTATTATGTTAAGGGTTTGAGGCATAACCTCTTGAGTGTTGGACAAGTGTGTAGCAAATGATACAATATTATATTTCAAGATGATGGATGTGAGATTAGAAAATAATTTAGAACTATATGGTTGCTACTGGAAGAAGGATAAATGAAAATGTTTATTAGCTTAAGGGTGTAGATGGTCATTGTTTTATGACAGATTAATGAAAGATGGTTATGGCATAGGAGGATGTGTCACATCAATTTTGATAACCTAGTAAAAATCAGTCCAGTTCAAGTTGTGAGAGATATTCCAAAGATTATAAAGCCTATCAATGTTGTCTATAAAGAGTGTCAAATTAGAAAGTAAGCAAAAAGAAGCTTCAAAGTAAAAGAACAATCTACTACCAGACTGTTGGAATTAGTACATATAGATCTTTGTGGGCCCACAAGAATAAGAAGTCTTCAAGGTGACAGGTATTTCATGTTATTGATTGATGATTATTCTAGAATTACATGGATTACTTTTCTCAAAGAAAAATTAGAAGCTCTAGATAAGTTTAAAGCATTTAAAGTTATGGTTGAGAATGAAATTGATATGAAAATCAAATGTTTGAGGTTTGAAAGAGGTGGAGAGTTCACCTCCAATGATTTTAACATATTTCATGAGAATAATGGCATAAAGAGGCACTTGTCTACCCCTAGGACTCCTCAGTAGAATGGAGTGGTTGAAAGAAAGAATAGGACAAGTGTTCAAGAAGATGCAAAGACAATGATGAAAGAAGCAAATCTATAGGAAGTCTACTAGAGAGAAGTAATTCGTATTGTTGTTTATATACTTAATAGAGCTCAAGCAAGAGAAAACAACATAAAGACTCTCTATGATCTATGGTATGGAAGGATTCCTACTATCAAATACTTCAGAGTGTTTCAAAGCAAATGTTATATAAGAAGAGATGAAGAAAACTTAGGGAAATTTAATGAAGGTATCTTCCTCTTATATTCTACTAGAAGAAAGGATTACCAATGCTACAACAATAGATTGAAAAAGATCGTTGAGAGTGGAAGTGTCAAGGTTGATGAAGATTTATATAAGAATTTAGTGGTGATAGATGGATATGAATTAGGCGAGTCTTCTTGCAGGGAGGAAGAAAAAGATTAAAAAAAGGAATTATAGATTGAAGAGGAAGAAGCTCTGGAAAATACTCCTAAAACTCCTAAGTATGTGTAGAAGAATCATTCTAAAGAATAGATAATTGGAGATAAGAACAAAGGTATATTAACAAGAAGGAAAGCTCCTGAAGAATAAGTTAATCTATGTTTACTTTCTGAAGTTGAACCTGAAATAGTGATTGAGGCATGCAAAGATGAAAATTGGATCAAGGCTATGGAAGACTGTTGTAGATTGAGAAGAATCAGGCTTGGGAAATTGTCCCAAGACTAGCAAAAAAAAAGTGATTGGAACTAAGTGGGTATTCAGAAACAAACTAAATGAGAATGGAGAATTGGTAAGAAATAAGGCAAGGCTTGTGTGTAAGGTCTACTCACAAGTTGAAATAATAGATTTTGAGGATACATTTGCTCTAGTGGAAAGAATGGAAGCTATCAATATGTTTTTGGCTTTTGCAACACATAAGTATTTCAAAGTTTATCAAATGGAGAACTAAAAGAAGGGGTATACATAGAACAATTGGAAGGATTTCAATGATCAGACAAATCGGATATGGTATGCAGATTGAAGAAGGTATTATATGGATTGAAGCAAGCTCCTAGAGCTTGGTATGCAAGGTTGGATAGGTATTTGATACAACAAGGATTCAATAAAGGTACCACTGATAGAAATCTTTACTTTAAATTTGAAAAAGATCAAATCTTGATTGTGGTTGTATATGTTGATGACATAATCTTTGGAGGCAATGAAGCTATGTGCAAAAGTTTTTAGAGGAAATTCAAAAAGAATTTGAAATGTCTATGTTTGGGGAGATGAAATTCTTACTTAGATTACAAATAAATTAGATAGATAAAGGTATTTCTATTTCACAATCAAAGTATGTTGAAGAAGTTTGGAATGGAAGATTCTAAACCGGTATGTATCCCTATGGTTACTAGTTGCAAGTTGAGAAAGAATGATGAATCTCCTAAGGCTGATAAGAGAAAGTATAGATCAATGATTGGAGGACTGCTATATCTAACTATTACTAGACTGGATATCATGCATGCAATTTTTCTTGTGGCTAGATTTCAAGAAGATCCTAGAGAGTCACATGTTGCAACAATTAAGAGGATATTCAGATACTTGAAGGGCACTCTAGATTATGGCCTGTGGTATCCAAAGGATATTGATTTTATTTTGAGTGCTTACACAAATGTAGATTGGGTTGGTTGTGTGGATGATATAAAAATTACAAGTGGTGGTGCATTCTTTCTTGGATGTAGATTGGTGTCATGGCTGAGTAAGAATCAAGATTTAGTATCTGTATCTACTATAGAGGTAGAGTACATTGCAACAACATCTTGGTGCACAAAAGTGTTGTGGATGAGGCAAATATTGAAGGATATTAGGGTGGTATATGATGAAACAATTTCTATCTTTTATGACAATACACGTGCTATCAATATTTCAAAGAATCTAATAATGCATTCAAGGACAAAACATATCTCAATCTGGTATCACTTTTTGAGAGATAAGGTTGTAGAGAATGAAGTTAAGCTTGAATATGTGCCTACAAAGGATCAAGTTGATAATAAATTCACTAAGGTTTCTAAGTATACGTTTGAGTATCTATGAGAGAAGTTGGGGGTCATCACCCCTCCTTTAAACTAGATGCATAAGGAGATGCATCAGTCCAGTTGATTTCAAGATTCATTCTTTGGTTTGGACTGATGTTGGTGGTTACCTCTTAGGGGAGTAGGCAATGGCATTTTTGGTTGTTACAGTCAGGGAGAGTGAGTGTTGTCATTATGCAACGGTTACTGATTGGTGTAGTATGGTGTGTGCTCCTAAGGGGGAGTATACTGAGTAGTAAAGGAAATTCAGTTACAGAGTAGTTGTGAGAAGATTGATTGATGTCAAAGGAGAAACATGTGTGATGCAAATCTTTTGTCCTTTGCCATTAATTTCAAAGGGGCAGAGAGAACCTTGTGAAAAATGTTTAGTTGTCAATTGAGAAAGGGGGAGAGAATAGTATAGCTGGGAGAATGAAGATCATGTGAAAAAGATAAGTTGAAAGAAGGAGAGTGAGTAATGAGAAAAGAGAAAAGGAAATAGGTATGGAGTAGAGATGTTGTTGTTGATGGTTTTTCACATCATGTTTTACCATCAATGACGAAGGGAGAGATTGCTGCAAGTATGAGTAGTTGGTGTTGTCATTGATGTCAACAAGTTTGTGTTGTCATTCGTGTCAACTATATGAGAAGAATATTTTTGAAAGAGTATGTGTAGTTTTTGGTATTGTCTATGTTGTTTGCATTAATGATGCTTTGATTAGTTACATTATATTGTTATTAGTAAGCTACTTGTGTCAACCTCTAGTGTTGCTTTGATAGTCTTCTGTCTATGGATATATGGTTGAGGAAGTGATAAAGATGATGAGGATGTATTTTTGGTGCTTGGTTTCCAAGTGCTTTTGAGACAAAGTGATAAAAAGAGGAAACAAGGAGTTGCAATGTTGTTTTGGGTTGTAGAGTAGTGTTGTGGTGTTGCTCCACATTTCTTCTAGGTTAAAGATCTACCTATGTGTTTCATATATGTTGATCAAAGGTGTTCAAAGGTGTTATATCCAAAATTTGATGTGTTGTATCGTTGAGTAGAGAAAGTTGTGTTCACCACTATGTGAACTGTGTATTGCAGAGGTGTCTAGGAGAAATATTTTTTTCTCTACATTTCTTTGTAGTTTGGTTTTAGGTCTTGTCGATCTGGAGGTGTGTTGATAGTGTTAGTATCTTTATTTACTCAAAGTTATTCGAGGTTTTGTGCTTCTGAAGTCATTTTCTTAAGTTATAGTGTATAGAAAAGTTCTCTGAGTGTATTGGGTGTGTACATTCTTCAAGTGAAAGTTGTTGAGAAGGAGTTTGTTGGATTTTAGGATATTTGTAGAATATTCTAGATTATATTTAGGTAATTTTTTTTTTTCATGAGTTGGTGTTGAATCAAAGGAAGCATGAACTTAAAAGTTCAATGGTGTTTACATGGGTAACGACCGACTTGGGTGTTTACACTACTTGCAATTTTTTTGGAAGCATGGCATGGTGTGTATGAGTGGATTTAGGTCCTAGCTAAGGTGTGTTGTGGTCCTCTTTCATTCCTTTCCACTGCGAGAATGTTTTGGTGTTGACCTAATCTAAATTTGCATGGTTGAGGTGCATAGCCAACCTTGGAGAATGGTTTCAATATTGAAGATGACATAAATATGAGTTGAGTTGTTGAGGGATGCGAATATAGTTAAGTATGATGTGAATTGCAAAGTGTTAGGGTATGAATTTGAGAAGTGCATTGCGAGCTTTCATGTGTTAGATTATTGGATGCAATGAGCAGAAGGTGTTTACAATTCTTTAGTCAAGCTATGAAGGTGTTGGAGATATTGTGGTGGATTTCTATGTTGTGTTGAGATGGATTTCTCTTTGTAATACTCTTCTTTATCTTATTTTCTATTCTAGTAGTGAGCCTTTCTTTCTTTGGGCAGTGATACCTCTAACAATGAGCCCTTTATATTCAATGTTGATATTAATTTATATTGCGAGTCAATCCTCACTGTGGTTTTTCCCATCTTGGGTTTTCTACGTAAATCTAGTGTTCTCTTGTGCATGATGTTAACTTTATTTAGTTTATGTTATTTCCTTTTCATGCTAAATCATTACAACACATTAAGGGTTAATTGAATGAATGTGGATCCGAATGTTTATGAGGGTTTTGAAATTTTAAAGTAAAACTAATTCACCCCCCTCTTAGTTGTATTATGCATTCAACACCTATCAATGTTCCATTTCAACCTATAGGTGGATATGGGGTCCCTCTATAATACCTTATCTCGATTCTAGTCAACTAAACACTGTTTGACCATTCCAATAATGAATGCATTCTTCCAAAAAGCATTAGTTGAGACTAGTATAATGGTGGATATACAATTTTTTACATTTTATGTGTCATGGGGCCCAATTGACAATACCAAAATATCAATATGGGTGGGTCAGTCCCTTAGAACACCTAGATTTCTCATGGACAAACTAGGGTTTTTCTATTTATGAATATTATAACATCGCTCTTTATGGCTCTACAAAATTCATAGTTAACTAATTTTTCTCAATTTTGTGGACACAATGAAAACCCATTGCTAGATATTGGTGTGAACTTTCCTAGGAAACCAAAACATTTGATTTATATAGCATGTATTCACATTATTTGATGATCTTGTGGGTTGTTATGATTGTCCTAACACAATAGTAAACTGTTATTTGGATCATGACAATTGTAAACTCTTGAAAACTCTTTTTTGTGAGAATATCCATCATTACCTATTTTAGTGATATTATATAAACCTTAATGCCACTTTTCAAATTTATTTCATGGTGATTTCATGAGTAATTGGGTTTCAAATAACATGATAACAGTCCCATATGACTGTCATGGTTAAGGTGATAGTGGATTGTCTTAGGGAAAAAGTTAAGAAAGACACATAGTTAGGGAACAATCTCATGAGACTTTTAAATTGGATATTTGGTTCTTCAAATAAATATAAACATTATAAATTACAACAAGAGACAAAATTTAACCCAATTGGATTGGTTTGTTCATCACTACTTTTTAGTATGATATTACTATTGCGTGTTATTTGCAATAGGGTAGAATGCCATGAATGAAGTGATGTACTTCAATATGCTTTGTGTGAGAATAAAAAAATGGATTCTTGGACATCTTCAAAAATCTTTGACACAATACATAATCATGAGATTAGGTTGAGTAATAAATTATAAGTCATATTATTTTACATGTTGCTTTAACAACTACTTTTTACTCAATATTAGTGGATGACAATATAAAACTAGTTTTCTTCTTATAACTCCATGATATATTGAAAAATACAAGATGTAATTATTAAACAAGGGTTGATTTATTAGAGTCTATGAAACCTTCCAAAAATGAATATGAAAAATCAACAAGTTTAAAATCTTTATTCTTCAAACACTCCAGTCCAATTACTTTGCAGCTAACCAATTACTTTGTTTTGGATGAATCATGAATTGAGACAAGATTCCAACTACAATATATATGTTTGGAAGAGTAGTGGTCAACTAAATTAAATTTTATAGAAAAATCTCATGTAGTATATGATGTATTTTGATATATGTTCTACTACATCTATAATCACGCATGTTTCAGGTATTTCATTATATTTGACCGACTTTTGAACATATGTAAATTTTTTGAACTATATTTTAATATATCCTTTATGGGTTTTTCCCCTTAATGTAAAAAATTAAAATTAAGAAATGTATTTCTAGTGAGTTCTCAAATATTTCAAGCAAATACATATTCCTTTTTCTAATTTCCTTCTTTTGTATAAATATGAAAAACTCAAAAATATTTAGATTGATTTTGAGCATTCTTTCATGCTAACATATGAACTAGTAACAACATATAAATGTGCTATCAAATGATCGATAGGCACAAATATTTATAGCCTTGCCAACCAAGCATTATACACATTATTTAAGACTCATTCTACACATACATACTTGGCCAATAGGGGTACAAATTTATGTGTCTATTGGCTATTTGATAGTACCTTTTGTTTTGTTATTATTTTCAAGATTTTAATGGGTGTGACAATTAAAATATTTTTGATGTTTTTATAAGAAAGTAACAAATTTTAAGTTATTATTAACATTGATAAAAATTTCCAAAGATACTTAGGAGTGACATTGAGTATTAACCATAAGAAGAACTAATTTATAATTTTGTTTTTAAGGGATGTATAATTTTCTTGTTGAAAGAAATTGGGCCATGAGAGGGATTCTTCATATGCTACAAGATCAATAAAATGTATCATACATTTTCCACCAGGTAAATTTTTATATTCATTTTATCGTTTCGTTTTAGTTTATACCAAAATTTACATTTTGTCATGCAAAATAAAGTAATGGTTAGTATCAAGGCATAAATTTGAGTGTTGACTCTATTTTTCAAAGTTATTTTTTGTGCCATATACAAAGTTGCTTATCAAATGTTAAGAAATATTTATTTTAAAAATATGCATCATAAAGAAAATACACATTTAATTATGATCCTACCTATTTTTTGATAGTTTTACCAAATTTTCTCTTTCACATAATATAGTCTTCTAAAATATCAACTTATATTTTACATTAAAAAACCTTAAATATGACTATACAACCATCAAATTTACACCCTATAGTGTAAAAAAATGTACTCCTTTACATTTTCACACTTTGTTTGGGTCCCCTTAATTAGATTGGACTTAATTGTGCCTTAATAAGCCCTATTTTACATCTACAAGCCTAATAAATTACATTTTTTGAAGGGGAAACCCGACAACAATTAATGCCGACACATAATTAATTACCTTGAGCAATGTGTGTTCCAAGAATAGGGACTTGGGACCCATTCATCCATGGATGAATGGGTCCTCCCTAGGCCTTTGAAACCATATTTAAAATATGTTTTTTGTGATATTTTAATATCCACAAATTCAAATTTCAATTTCGGCTTGTAATATTTAATTTTCGAGAAATTAAGGATAGATATCTATAAGTACAAGGTATTTTTATCAATTAAAGTCTAAGAAGTCTAAGTTGCATAATTCAAATTTAACAAGAGCGAAGATTATGATCAAGGGCATTCAAGAGAATATTTATCAGTGATTTATTGTAGAAATCAAGATCTCAAACATCATGTCAAATTCTTTTGCAATCATGCATGCTTTTGGAGCTAACATTGTGATGTAGGTTTCAAAGATCAAAATCAAGCATTCAAATCAAGATTCAAGCATCAATATCCACATCCATTGAAGCCATTTCATGCAAGATCAAGATCAAGATTTTAGTCCTCCAAAGGTTTATTCAAGGGTTTGGTGAGTTGTAACATATCACTTGTTCATTCATCATTCCTTTCATGTTTCATTATTTCAATTCAAGGTTTAATTACCCAAACAGGGTTTACCAAGGCAAACCCCCATTCACCAAAAATAAAAAAATACCTCTTGTTTTTGTGTTGCAGATCTTAGGTTGAATAAGGATTGAAGATCTCTTGAAGAGAAAAATTGGAAAAGTTGTCAAAGTTCAAAAAATTTGTCAACATTATTGTCAATTCACAGAATCTCACCTACATACTTCATTTCTGACTTTTTGCCATTGAAACCCAGATCAAACAAAAGCTACAAAGTGACACCAGAGGATCCTGAGAGCTAAGTAAAACCTCTAGAAAAAGACCCATTTTCCTATGGGAAAATGAGTCCCAGGTAGCCTCTGGAATCTGCATTTTGGTGATAGGTACGCATCACTTTTCCATTTCTAGATCTATCAAAACTTTGTTGTTTCTATTTGTATTATGTTTTAAATTACTATTTTAAGTTTGAATGGGCATAATTGAGTTGATTTACTATTTTTTAGTTTTTCTCCCAAATTTTTTGTTAAGGTTGATACCCTTGTCCTTAATCATAAGGAAATCAATAGATTCCCTTATTGAATTGACTCACCTAAGGGTTGTAAGTCAATTATTTGTGTGGATCTCATTTCCTATTGAAATATGAGAAAATACGTCCATTAACACACCCCAACAAATTTTTTCCCATTCCATACTTGACCCAACCTATTTCTCATCATCTCACACCCAAATATTTCTCATCATTTCACACCCAAATGTCCAAATACGAAGAATCACTTATCATCATTGCCAAATATTATCTTTTGTTTTATATTTTTATGATAGGACGACTATCTTGATTTTTCATATGCATTTCACTATCACACCTAGTAAGATAATTAGTTCATATCTTCATAAGATTATTTGTCTTTGACTGATAGATCCACATCATTTCCAAAAATCTCATTGAAAGTGATCCAAAGCTTCTTGTGGCATTGTGATTAAAGATCCTCAAAACCTTAAATATCACACATGGGAAAATATTAATTAAAACTCCTAGTAAGTAACTCCTATTACATGCTTACTATAAGTTTTCCATATAAGAAAATTTCATCTTTGTGATAGATTTCCAAGCACAACCATATCATGATAAAACTCTAATTGTGTACTCAATGGCTTCCCATGACACTATGGTTTCTATTTTAACCTAGAACATAATCTATCATAGCCATGTTTTGCACAAAGCTTTCATTGGATTTTAATCTACAACATCTTATGATATAATAATTTATGTTCTCAAAACCTTGAAGATAATTCTTTCTTCTTTATGCATGACCTTCAAAAGGCCTTCTTCTCAATAATATATCTCATTGTCTCTCTAATACTTAATATTCCAATGCTCAATGATGACCATAGGTCAAAAAACAAAAATACTAACACAAAGATCATGTATCTCCAAGCCATAAAATAATTTACTATAAATAACAAAGATATTAAAAATAACCAGGAACTCACTACCACTATTTTCATAGTGGGAATCTTTGTTACATACACATGAAACTACTAATACTTTGTGGATCTACTCTTGAGTTCTCCATGCAACATAAAGGAACATAAAAATGACACCCACAAACTCATATTATACACACGTGACTTTCAACAAAGGTAATTGTACATGCCCATAGGTCAAAAACTAAAACTAAAGTAGATTATACAACAAAAATTCTAGATCTTAATTAGTACAACTTGGAACCATTAAAATATATCAACCTAAAAATAATGCAAATTCAAAACTCTATCAATAACAATTAAACTAAGACACCATGCATATTCTTTTCATGGATTAAACATTGGAACATAAACATCCTTAAGTACAAAATTCCATAAATCTATAACCAAAGGATAACTATAGTTCAAAAATTAAAGATTAATGAACAAGTATCTAATGATGATTGAAATCATGCAGAGAAATCCAAAATTGTATCATTTGGAAAACCCTTGAGAATTACAATTTAAAAAAAAATCACAAATTTGTAAAAAATCACATATTTCAAAAAAAAAACCTACAAAACACCTTGCATGTAATTTAATTCACACACACAACTATGATGCAAATATAATTTTATTCATAAATAGAAAACACCCACAAATACACAAATATGAGATTTACAATTTGAATGGTGGATTATCACAAATATACAATAAATAGCTTCAAAACACCATGAATTTGAAAAATGTATCTACATGTATCCAAGAGCTCTAAGTCACCATACAACCAACTCCACCAAGTGCATGCAATTAAAAGGAGAAAGAGATTGCTAGAATATCTAAGTCAGTATATGAAAAACTCTATAAGCTCTATGTGACCATTTATTTAGAGGATATGTAGGAGATCTAGGTCACCATATGATCATCTCCACAACCTTCACATGACCATGTATCTAGGGGAATATAAAGGTGCTCCAAATATCATATGACTAACTCCATAATCTCCCAATAGCTAATGACTTATCATATATCACCAAATAGGAGCTCCAATTCACTATATGACCAATTTTAATAATGAGGACGAAATCCAAGGAAACTTGAAACATGATTTTTAATCCACCCAATGGAGAAAATACCCCATCTTGAGCTTCCAAAGCTTAAATTTTATTTCATTGAATCTCAAAAACCTCCATTCTAGCAATGCATGCCATAACTATATCCTAAAGTAAGATTAACTACAACAAAATCCTGTAAAAAAAGGATTAATATTAAAATAGACCTTGCTCTTCTGATAGATCAAACAAGTGGGCCATGCTTTGATACCAAATGAAATGAAATATAAAATAATTTTCCTATTAATCTCATATAGAAAATTAATAGCATATGACTTTAAAACAAATTTGTAATAACCAAATATGGACAATGGTAAAATAGATTTATATTAACCAAAAATTAATATAGGCATACAATGTTTTTGAAAAGTTAAACAAGATTTATAGGGCGCTGTACCCTACACAACGAGCCACAAGGGCCAAAAAAGGACAAGTCTTAAACAGCTAACACAAACAGGAAAAAACCAGAGACAGCCCAAAGGCAGCACATCAACAGCCGAGAAACAACTGACAGACCAACACCAGGAGCAACTTAACTGGCATCATCCTAGTTTTTAATCAGGAGGTCCACTGCCTCATCTCCCACCCACTCTTTATTTTCTTGGCTATTGTTCCCCTCCAATTCCTCTTTTATGGCATTAGATAGAGTACTCGTAACAAAGTGACCCAGTTTCATGGTGAATCGGGTCAGCCCCTGAAATCTTTTATCCAGAGTGTCCAATCTCTTTGCCACCTTGTCTGAATCCACCCCAACATCCCTAGCACCCTGAACTTCACCAAGCTCATCCACCAGTGGCTGCAAAGAGTGCGAGCTAGAGCCATCAAAGGAGAGCTTGCTGTCCACTGGAGTAAGCTGGGGCCTCTCCACCATATCTTCTTCCACATCTTCAGACTCTTCTTCCTTGTAACCCTTGCTGTCCGACTGCTCCTCCTCTGAATCCTCAATGATTAACCTCTTCTTGCTATTCTTAGCCAGCCTCCCAGATCTCCTCCTAACAGTTTCCCCTCTAGTCATCTCCGTGTTCCCCACAACTGTATCCCCTCTAGAATCTTTCTTAAACGCATTCTTACCCTTGCCATCTTTAACAGTCGCAGCTTGCATGCATTTCTCCTTACCTTTTTTTGACATAGTGACGGTAACAGCTATATCAACCTGGGTGGCTTTTAGCTCACAAAGCCCTTCCGCCGCACTGGCATGGGCCTTGCCTAACCCACCCTTAAGCTTTTTAGTGGAAAATTTGGTTTTGGCGTTCCCCATATTGTCATTATTAGACTTCCTAGGAGGACTCTTGGACTCGACCGAGGAGATATGCATCGTGGAGAGGGGTTCAATGTTCTCAACATGGACAATGGTAATGGCTTTAGGCGGGTAGAGGGCCAGATGAAAGTGATACAGGCGAAGAATTAGCCCCTGATGGAGCGAGAGCGGCGGAAGATCACAGGGATTTTGGCTAGCCAACACTTTACACTTGTCCACAGAACTTTCCAGGTCCATAAGAAGGAAAAATGGAAAGCTAAGCAACATTTTATGCCTAAGGTGGTTTAACAGAGGGAAATGATAAAAGAAAAAAGTTTTGTATCTACCTTCCAGTGTAACATATTTCATCAGCGCCATGCAAACTTGATCCCACGGCTTAGGAAGCTCTTCCCTTTCAAACCCCGCCTGGTTCCTAACCGAGGTCTCTTCTCCTCTAAAAAATTCCTTAAGGCTCTCGTGATCTGGATTTTTAGTGTGCTTAGGATATTTTTTCCCTTCACACAGCAAACCCGTAGCTTGCGCAATAACATCCTCGTTGATTTCAAACAAAATCCCACCAATGGAAACCCTCCTGTCCTTCCATGAACTGGAAAACTGACCCGATAAAATGGGATCATGGCCGACTAAGCATTCCATGAGCAGAGCAATTCCTCCCTCCACACAAATGTGCCAAAACAACGGGTTGTTACGAAATTCATCACAACTGTCCGGTTCCATTCGCACGCGATCACCACCCATATTGCTAGACTGCACAAGAAGCTCACAGAAATGCAATAAATACCAAAAGTAGCAGTTGCGAACAATAATCTCTAAAAGATAATTAAGGCAGGGATTACAGCGAAGCAAATTAAACCCCGCATACCATTCACACACGTGGAGAGGAAATATACCAGAGTGAGAAGAGACACAAAAATTGATGAATTTATGATTACAGTAGAGAGGGAAAAAGTTGGCAGAGTTGTAGGGAAAGCATGAAACCCCATGCAGATGGATCAATAAACTAAATTTAGTAAACTTCCAAAATAAGCCAAAGGAACCCCTAGCTAAACTAGCCAGCCCAAAGTCTCTAGAATGCGGCCTAATCGCATCATAGAAAGTCACATCATTATTAATACACTCACTCCTCCAAATGTAATGAGGAGATAAAACAAGCAATCCAATTCCCAAAAGAGTAGCACTCACAGTACAGTCCCTCACTTGATAAGAAGTCACATCCTTCCAATTAACCCGCCTCACACCGCCAAAACTAGATTTGAACTCCTCAAATAAATCCCCTCCCCGCCATCTCATCATAATCTTATAAACTAAACCCACCCACCAAGTCCAAAGGACAAACATGTGGATGCTCCTTTCCCTACCCCACACACGCTTAGCTTTGCTAGGATAAATCCACCTGTACTCCATACCAATATTGAAATTCATCCACCAGCACACCCAAATTAACCCGTGGGCCCCCCAATCAGCTCCCAACATCCTAAAGTTGAACACCATTATAAACCGTGGTAGCCTTGTCCCGCTCTATCAAAGCTTGAATATTTGGTGGCAGTCTATCCTTATTCCTCCAACATCTAGCCAAATCCGAACCCGAACCAAGATTAGCCAAGGCATCCGCCACACGGTTGCCTTCTCTAAAAATATGAGTCACCTTTTTGTCTCTTAATTTGGACATAAGGAAGTTAGCATCCATCAAAATGTCCTTGGTATTCCAACCTATAAATCTATCTTTTTCCACAGCATCCGTCACCTTTTTGGAATCTCCTTCAATATGGAGATTAACAATCCCTAGAGAAACAATGATTTTGAGGCCCATAAACAGCACATGAGCCTCAACAACCAGAGCCAACTGAACCCCAATGCCACCAGCAAACCCTACCACCATATTCCCCATAGGGTCTCTGATAATCCCACCTATACTTGCCCTTCCTTGGTTGCCTTTAGTAGCCCCATCAAAATTAATTTTGAACCATCCACAATCCGGAGGCTCCCATTTGGTATTTTCTTAGCTAATAATTTTGAATTATTAAAGGTATTAGCCTTTAGATCCTGATGCCAATTCTTAGCTAATTTTATTTCATAGTCCAGCGGCCCCAACTCAGGAAGTTTCCCATCAAAGAGGGAGATATTCTCTTCTATGAGCCGAACACCAATGCCAAACACTTCCTTGGGGCTCCGCTCAATATTCCTGAAAACCCTGTTATGCCTCTCCTTCCATAAACACCATCCTAAGATTGGGGGGGTCTGTCTCCAAATTTCATTAGTCAAAGGATGGGAAAAAAGCCCATTCCAATCCAGAATAAATGAAAAAAGGTCTTTGCTCATAACCCAATTGACATCAAGTTTCTCAAAAGCCATCCCCTAAACTTCAACAGCATACGGGTAGTGTAGCAAAAGGTGGCTAATAGTTTCCTCCCCCGCCTTGCAAAGGAAACATCTATTAGGAAAGCATAATCCTCAAGTTCTCAAGTTGTCCTGAGTTAAGATCCTATTATGACAGGCCATCCACCAGAAAAAAATTATTTTAGGGATCATGTGGCGATTCCAAATCCTCCTCCAATGTTTCTCAACTAAAACTTCCTTAGTCAGCAGTCTGTAAGCGGATCGAACTGAAAGATCCTCTTACTTATCTAAAGCCCAAAAGAACTCATCCTCCCTATCATAGGAAGGAAACCTGATACTAGAGAGTAACACCTGAAGAGATCTAACTAGGTGACAAAGGTCAAGAGAGTGGGGGTAGAAAAGGGAGAGATCTCTCCAAATCCTAGCTCCAGGAGGGTCAGTCACATAGTCTCTAATATATAAACCAAAGAATCTCTGAGCTTCATTCATCACCGCTCCAAAATTAGAGCCAGCCAAGGGGGAGTCCAAAAGTGAAGCATCATCCCAGAATCTGATTTTGACCTCGTTTCTCATTTTCCATTTGATCCCTTTTTTTAGCAAACCTTGTGTGCTGCAAATACTCCTCCAAATTATGGAATCAAGGGGATGGGGTTCCGAAAGACAATCAATCAAAGGCCTGTTATGGAGGTACTTAGCATTCAAAATTTTGCACCAGTCCTTGGTGTTCCTTAACTGGTCCCACTCAACCTTGGCCATCAGTGCCCTGTTAGAGATAACAATCTTCCTAATTCCAAGCCCACCACAATTTTTTAGCCTGACAAACCCTTTCCCATTTTACCAAAGCAATCTTCTTTTTTTCCTCAGTATCGGACCAAAGGAAATTCCCTTTGAATTCTTTCAAACTTCTCCACAATATACTTATGCATCTTAAAGATAGCTAGAAAGTAGGTGGGGATACCTTGTATAGCCGCAACAAGAAGTTGGAGTTTCCCAGCATGACTAAGTAAAGAGCCCTTCCAACTAGCCAACTTCCTTTGGATCCTCTCCAAGATAGAATTCCAAAACTCCGTTTGAACCTCTTTAACTATTAGTGGGAGCCCAAGGTAAACCGACAGGAGAGAATCCCCAACACATCCCAGAATCGTAGTCACCTTATTTTTCAAATTTGGCAAGCAATTAAAGAAGTAAATCTTTCTCTTATTGTAGTTGATGCACTGACCAAAGAAAAAGACATAGCTATTAAGGAAAGCTTTCCACTTCCTAGCTTCCACAACAAAGGCCTTCCCAAATAGAAAAGTGTCATCCACAAATTGCTGCATAACGATCGGACAAAGAGAAGTAGCTGCTCTAACACCAGAAATGGATCCCTCAGACAACAGACTCGTAAAGTTCCTACTAAGCACATCGGCAATCATAATAAAGAGATAGGGGGAGAGAGGGTCTCCCTATCTGAGCCCTCTGCCAATAGACAAGAATCCACAGGGGAATCCATTCACCAAAACTGAGAAATTAACAGTACAAACACACTCCATGATGAGCTTTATGACCGAACTGTTAAAGCCAAACTTGGCTAGGACCTTTGGAATGAATTCCCATAGAACCTTATCATAAGCTTTGGAAATGTCAAGCTTAAGCGCCATCCCCGCATTATTACATCTATCCATAGAGTGGAGCAGTTCATGAGTAGTCAGAGAAGCATCAAGAATGTGTCACCTCGAGACAAACCCCTTTTGAGTGTGACTTATAATTTTATCTAGCAGAGGTTTGAACCGATTAACAAGGATCTTAGAAATGATCTATAGAAGGTATTGCAAAGACTAATAGGTTAGAAATCAGACATAGATAGAGGCTCACTAATCTTGGGTATAAGGGCAATGAAAGTGTGATTCATTTGTTTAAGAATCTTACCAGATTTAAAGAAGTCCCTGGCCACAAGCACAAGGTCTCAACCCACAATATCCCAAAAGATTTGGAAGAACACAGGAGGAAACCCATCAGGTCTTGGAGCTTTGAAGGCCCCCATGCTAAAATTAGCCAACCAAACCTCTTCCATGGAAATACTCCTAAGAATTCTCAAGTTATCCTCCAGAGAGATGGAAGCAGGGAGATGCTGGAGGATCTTACAATCCATAGCCATGTTGGGCGCCTCTGTAGGGGCCGAAGAAGTCTCCTTGAAATAATTGACCGCACAGGACTTAATATGAACTTGATTAGATATCACCTCCCCAGAGTCACTTATCAATTTAGAAATTTGATTCCTTTTCTGATGTTTGATGACATAAACATGGAAAAAGAACGTGTTCCTATCTCCTTCCTTCAGCCATTGGACCCTGGATTTTTGCTTCCAAAAAACCTCTTCATTTTTTAAAACCTTTTCTCATTCCATTCTAGCATCCTTTTCCTGATTGTTGGTCCGTTGACTGACATATCCCTCATCCATATTCTTCTGCAAGGTCCTCAGCCTCCCCTCAAGCTATTTTTTCCTTTGAAAAATATCCCCAAACACATTCCTATTCCAACCTTTAACCATCAGTTTAATATGTTTAAGTTTGTAGCAGAGCCTAAACATAGGGGAACCTTGGACAAGAATATTCCACCATTTAGCAATTTTTTTTTTGAAATCAGGATGAGAGTTCCACATTATTTCAAAATGAAAAGGATAGGGACCACCAGAAGGATGAATATTAGTGGTCAGCAAAAGATGATTATGGTCCGATATCGTCCTAGGCAGAGTTACCAGGTTGGCCTCCAAGGCATTAGTCCAATGGGGAGAATAGAGGAAGCGGTTAAGCTGAACCTGAATCAAATGGCCACCAGCCCTTCTATTAGACCAGGTGAAATGTTGGCCCAGAAGTTCAATATCTATTAACCCCGAAGAACACATAAAATTTTCTAGATCCGCCATGCTGTCAGTGTAATCCAAGAGGCTCCCACTTTTTTCAAAAGGTAACAAGGGAGAGTTGAAATCTCTAGCAACAAGCCAACAACCTCCCTTATTCATATTAATCTTAGTCACCATATTATTCCAAAGAATATTCCTCAAGTTCCTCTGATTAGGAGCATAAATGTTTATTATAGACCATTCAACTCTGCCAACAGAGAACGAAACCCCTATGCTATTTTTACAATGAAATAATTTAGAACCCTACAAACAGGAAGGATTCCAAAGCACGACCAAACCACCCGAAGCTCCCTCAACATCACTGTGAATATAGGAAGCATTAGGCCATAAAAAGTTAGCGACTTTGTCAAAATTTATCATCATCTTAGTTTCTTGCAAGAGACAAACATCAATCTTATTCTCCACTATATAGTTCTTCAAGGCACACTATTTGTGTGAACTATTAAGCCCCCGAACATTCCAAGACATAATCCTCATTTCTGACCTTTTTTTGAGGACACGTCCAATGTCCTCTGCTTCCCCAGGGCAATCTCATTTTTCGTTTCTCGCGTTCTGGTGGATCTCTGAGAGGGTCTCCCAGGTTTGGAATCCCCTCCAACATTTTCCTTCTTCTTCTTACCCTTCTTTTTAGGCGTAGTCCATATCCCTTCATCCTCAACTTTCTCCAGCTTTAAGCTTCCCAAGTTTTCAGTAGACTCTTCCATCATGCCAAAACACTCTTCCTCCCAAATTTCACCCTCTTCAACCGAATCCCCACAGGTCCCCTGAGTGACATTCAATGACAGAGGATCAACAACCGATGAACCAGGACCAAAGATCCCAATAGAAGCCCCCACAGGAAAGGTAACGACAGCCAAGGATCCAGGATCCTGAGACAAAGAGACCTCCCTGGGTAAGGTTTCCAACACCGAAGAGACACAAGGGTTCGAATCAATGTGAGGAAAAGCAGGGGGTGGAGGTCGTGGGGAAACCACAGGAGGCCGAACAGAGTCTGGGGGGACAAGCTCAAAGACATCCGAAGGCCTCGAGGTATTCACAATTGGATTTGTGGAATTTAACACATCCTTAGACTCCCGACTGATCAAAGATTTGCAGTCAGATATAAGATGCCCAACTTTGGCACACCTTTGACAAAATACCATCGCATTTTTGTAACAAATAGGTTGGATCCAGTTTCCCAGCTTTGAACACAACTTGATAGAGTTGGGAAGGATTTTATCAATGCAAATATTGACACAGAATCAAACAAAGAATAACCTTGACTTTGATTTAGTGACAGCATCCGCAGTAACAAACTGCCCCAGCGAATCACCAACAACCTTGAATATCGCTTCATCCCAAAACTCCAGAGGCAAACCTGATAGTTGCACCCAAATGGGAGCTGACATGTTAAGGTCAATAGCAGGGTCGAAAGCAGGTTTCCACCTACATAAGGCAAGGTTGTGCTTCCCATAGACCCACAGGCCTGACAACAGAGTGGCCACCAAATCCTCAGCTGCAACAAACCTAAAGAGGAAGAGACCCCCGGTCATTGCGTGAATCTCCACACTTCCCTTAAGTCACCAGTTCACAACAACCCACATCTGAACCATATCCACCATAGGATGGTAGGAGAGGAATCTCCCCACCATAACATTCTCCATGGAGGAAAGGATCCTGTCACTGATCGAATCCGGTATGTCAAATACAATACCAGTAGTCGAAACTAACTCAGGAGGAGCCAAAAATGAGGAAACTTGTTTCCCATTAGTTAAAACATTCTTCCAACCGACAGCCAGAGAAAACTCTACCGCCAGCACAGAAGAACTACCCGGAGAAGCCAAATCCTTCAAAATGCCTAAAGGAGAAAGCACAGATCCCATAGAGGGGGTACCCACCAGACACGTCCCCATAGGAGGGGACCACAGGTCAGGAGGGGGCAGAGGGGGACCGTTAGATACCCCCATGACAGAGTCCACCATGCACACATAAATTCAAAACTCCAAAGAGCGGGAGAAAATTCAAAACCAGAGACCCTTACGCTGCTACTAATAACTAGATGTTAAAAACAGAGCTATCCAAAGACATGTTGTTACATAGGCATACAATGTTACATGTAGCTAAAATTACAATATATTTACAAGAAATCCATATAGGCATATAATGTCACGTATCAATAATACAAAAATATATATCTAGAAAATTACCATATAGGCATACAACAAAGGATCCTAATGTAATCACTTCCCTCTAGGGAAAGAGAATATATCATGAGTTGCCTTTAACTATCAATTGGATGGAGAGGCATACAATGATGGTCTCTTTCAAATCCATTGGCTTAACCACCTCTCTAAACTATTCTAGACATGAACTTGATACAATAAAAAGTATACACATTACTATACAAAAATTGAATTAAAAAATGACATATAATAGAATAATCACTTACTGCATACTAATAAACCTCTCTTCTCCAGTAATAGGGGCATGTTCATGAGATGGATTTGTGAAGCCTTGTGGTAAGAATCAAGATACAAATTAAACTATAAATAAATATCATTCAAATTTTCACTAATAGACATATAAAACATAAAACATATTCTAAAATTTTCTAATTGGCTCATACCTTTTTCAAATACATCGAAGATGACATTACTATGAAAACACCTTGCTCCATTGTGGTACTTATTCTAGGAGGAGAATTAATTGATTCCAACATTTGAAAATGAAAAAATATTATAAATTACCAAAATCTACCTAACATTATTTTACAAACCACTAATGATTAAAAATAGATAAGCTACAAGATTGCCTTAGTAAAAGATCAATGACCACCTTGACTGGCGGGTGTTAATATCGAAGTCCCAACATTAACCTATCCAAGATCCAATGTGAGTTATAAGATTACCATTTATAAAAGGTTAAACTATTCACATGTACTATATTTATTATTTCTTTACAAGTCACATACTTGTGGACTCAACATTATCATGTAATTGGGAGGTGGAGAGTCTCTAGACATAGGGTGAACACTCTAACCCTAAAATTTTACTAATCAATGTAGTAATTTAGTTAATCTTAAATTTCAAAATGTACTTATTTAAATTTACCTATCAATGCTATATATTTCATTTAGAATATCATTTGTCATGACCATCTGATCTGTTATAGATGTGGCTTGACCACATGCATCCTAATCATCCTCATACCCATAAACACAAAGAGACCTACAATTTTGACATAAGTGAGGTGGCTGTCGAGTTCTAGAAGAATTTTCCACATCACCATGTGCTAGAGGCCTAGTGTGTTGTATAAGGGTTTGAGTCAACAATCTAATGGACTCTAGGGTCCACATTAACACCCTCCTTGACAACAAATTGATAGTGACATGCTCAAACATAGGTCTAGCTAGGGTCTTAATTCCTAGTTTTGGGCATGTTTCACCCTCACTTAGTTTTATGAGGAGCCCCCACCTTGACCTTGAAAATATTGCATGTCAAATTAATTAGGGATATCATTGAGGACAAACTCACAATAGAGTTTCCTCAAAAATTATTGTGGAACCTCATTTTTATTGCATGAAGGATGGTCAAAAACCATCCACCACCTATCCCAAAAGTTATTTTGTATCCCTAATGTTGGCAAAACAAGGATAGACAACTGAGGGGGGGGAGGGGAGGGGGAAGGCGGGGGGGAAGGGTGAATCAGTTGTTACCGAAATCAAACTTATTTAACATTAATCAACCTTTAATATCAGATCTGATAATCAACAGTGCAAGCATAAATCAATAACATATCAAAGACACATGAACACAAAGATTTTATACGTGAAAACCCTATTAGGGGAGAAACCACGGTGGATGTTAGTCCACAAGATTATACCTTGTCAAAAGTATAATGAAGAATGAATAAAGAATGCACTTGCATTTAGACACACTACTTAGAGCTAACTTCTCAAAGGGAAGGCTCACTGCCTTACATAAGACAATCAGATTAAATCCATCTGATGAACATGAACTGAGAAATTAGCTTCTTCACAAGCCTGATTACAGTTTTGGTTAGGCACAAATACACTTCACTCAACCTTCTTCACACTCTGCTCTACACTTAGATGATCTAATCTTTATTTGCACATACACACACTCATACACCGAGCATATTCGAGCATACTTCAAAATATAGAAATAATCGATCTTATATATCCGCTACACAAATTTATATCAAGAACTCTGTCGGCCACATAATAAATAAATGAATTACAACTTATCGGCCTTGATACATAAACAAATCTTAATGCGCACCAACCTAAGTCGGTCATAACATAGTGAGGACCTAAACCAACATCCTTGAGCATGCCAAATAATAAAATATTAATCCATAAGGATCCGCAACACACTATCACCATCATGTCGGCTAAGAACATGAAAACCTTAAGCACACAAGGAAAAATCTTCAATCATGAACATGCCGATCAATGCAAACGTATTGAATTGATAGAGAATGATCTAGAAGAATCACTAAATATCTCAGAAACATACACAACAACCGAATTCATCAGAATTGCAATCTCATCTTCTAGAAACACTTGCTACAATAACTGACTAATTGTAGGAACATAAGACTTCATAACTTTATCAATTCTTGATGCATACTGCTGAAAATTTTAGAAAACATACTAGATAAGCTCAATAATAAACCTTTTAGTGCATGTCACCTGATCATCTATGAACACAACTTTCCATCACTCTGACCTTCTCAGCTTCACTGGCTACCTGCAATATATTTATTATAATTTTCTCAATCTCCTCGACATATACAACCTTCAGAATCACCAATGCTAATAGTGTTGACATCAATGACAACCACATATCAGCAACACAACCACAACATCCAACAATCTCCCCCTTTGGCATTGATGGAAACACATGATGTGAAAAATAGTACCATAAACACAACTAGCTGTTCACATACTTCTCTCCCTTTGTTTTGCAGTTCTCCTCACATAGCTCTTCTCTCCATTTCTTGACTCTTCTCCCCCTTACTTCAAGAGTTTTTCACATTTTTCTTCTCCCCCTTTGACATCAATGGAAAATGTACACATGCTCTGATTACATATCATCTGAATCATCTGAATACTCCCCCTGAGTTGTAGCCACCACAACATCAATCTGAAACAAGATCTGACTATAATTCCATGGATTGATGCAAAGGCTTGCATCTTAGTTTAGATTAGGAGGGGAAATTACCCCTAACTTTCCTTTGAGATACTCAAAAGTATCCTTAGGCAAAAATTTGGTGAAGATATCTGCAATTTGTTCCTTTGCAGGCACATACTCCAATGTGACCTCTTTCTCACTCACTTTGTCTCTCAAAAAGTGATACTTGATAGATATATGCTTTGTTTTTTAGTGTAGCACCAGATTCTTAGAAATGTTTATGGCACTTGAGTTATCACAGAATATAGAAATAGGCTCATCATATTCAATTCTAATATTTCTCAGCATCTGCTTCATCCACAACACTTGGGTACAATTATTTGCAGCAGCAACATATTCTACCTCAACAATAGATAAGGAAATGAAATTCTAGTTTTTACTTGACACCAACTTCTTCCTTAAGAAGAACACACCACCACTTGTACTTTTCCTATCATTGACACCACCTGCGCAATCTACATCTATAAAGGCATTTAAAGTAAGATCATCATCCTTTGGATACCATAACCCAAAGTCAACTGTTCCTTTCAAGTATCTAAATATTCTCTTTGTTGCAGTCGCATGTGATTCCTTTAGATCTACTTGATATCTAGAAAGCATGCATACAACATTCATAATGTCTGGTCTTTTCTGAGTTAAATATAACAATCCACCAATCATTGACCTATATATTGTTTGATTAGCCTTAGGAGAATCATCATTTTGAGATAGTTTGCATCTGGTTACCATGGGTGTACCAACTAGTTTTGAGTCTTCCATGCCAAACTTTTTCAGTAAATCTTTCACATACTTGGAATGAGATATAAAGATTCCATCATCTAACTAAGTAATTTTCAATCCTAAAAAGAATTTTAGTTCTTCTAACATTGACATCTCAAATTCACTTTTCATTTCATAAGAAAATTTCATGCATAAGTCATCATCACCTTCAAAAATAATGTCATCAATAAAGACTTCAATGATCAACTCTTTATCCTGAAAAAATTTGAAATACAGATTGCTGTCAGCAGTACCTTTGTTGAATCCAAGCTTCAACAAGTATTTATCTAGTCCAGCATACCAAGCTTTAGGGGCTTGTTTGAGTCCATATAATGCTTTCTTAAACCTACACACCATGTCCTTTTCATCAGTCAATTGAAATCCATCTGGTTGCTCAACATAAACTTCTTCTTCTAGTTCACCATTCAGAAATGCTGACTTCACATCCATTCGATAGACTTTGTAATTCTTGAATGTAGCATAAGCAAGAAATAACCTTACAACTTCAATTCTAGCAACAGGGGAAAAGGTTTCTTCAAAATCAATACCTTCCATCTATGAGTATCCATTACATACCAGTCTTGCTTTGTTCTTGATCACTTCACCTTATTTATCCAACTTATTCTGAAAGACCCATTTGGTTCCAATCACTTTTTTGTCTTGAGGTCCAGGAACAAGAATCCGTGTATCATTATTCTCTATCTACATTAGTTCTTCCTTCATTGCTTCCATCCAATGTTCATCTTTGCATGCTTCACTGATATTTGTAGGCTCAGTCTTGGATTTCAAAGAATATTCTTCTGCAATCCTTCTCCTAGTCTGTACACCTTTGTTTTTGTCTCCTAATGATCTGACTTTCAGAATGACTTCTCTTTACATATCTTGGAGTTTTGAGTTCTTCTATTTTTCTTTCTGCATTTCCACTGTCTTCTTCTTCTTGATTCTCTTGATTCACCAAAACAATTTGAACTTGATTATGTGTCTACACATCCTTTCCATTCTCAATATTATCTTGTTGGTCAACTGAATCATATCCGCAATACCTGGATGATTTTTCAATATCCTCATCAACTCTAACATTTTCCCTTTCAACCATCTTCTTCAATATTTTATTGTAGCACCGGTAGGATTTGCTCTTCGTAGAGTAACCCAAAAAAATTCCTTCATCACTTCTAGCTTCAAACTTGCCAATATCTTCATCCTTGCCAATATCTTCATCTCTCTTAATATAACATCTACTTCCAAAGATTTTAAAATACTTAATAGTAGGCTTATAACCAAAGCATAGCTCAAAAGGAGTCTTACCAGAATTACCATTTACATTCACCCGGTTGATAGTGTATACTACAGTGCTTACAACTTCTCTCTAGTAGGAATAAGGAACATTACCTTCTAGCATCATAGTTCTGGAAACATCTAAAATTGTTTTGTTATATCTCTCAACAACTTCATTTTGTTGTGGGGTCCGAGGAGCAGATAACTGTCTTTTTATTCCATGCTCTTCAAAAAATGAATTGAACTCCCAGGAAGTGAATTCACCACCTCTGTCTGATCTCAAATATTCGATCCTCAAACCTATCTCAGTTTTTTCCATAGCCTTAAAGATTTGAATTTCTCAAATGCCTCATATTTTTCTCTTAAGAAAGCAACCCAAACCATTCTAGAATAATCATCAATAAGCAACATAAAGTACCTTTCTCCTTGTAAACTTCTGATTCTGGATGGACCACATAAATCAGTATGTACCAAATCTAGTACTTCATTTGAATGATACTGTTTGCTCTGAAATGAAATTATTGTCTGTTTTCCCATCTGACATTCCTTGCATATAATGTTAATAGGCTTCAGTAACTTAGGTAGATCTCCGACTGCTTGTGTGGAGGTTATTTTGACAATGTTATCAAAGTTCACATGACACAACCTTCTATGCCATAACCAGCTTACATAAAATTGAGCAATCAAACAACTTTCACTAGCAACATTCAAGTGAAAAATATTACCTCTTGTCTTTGTTCCTAAAGCAATCACATTTCTTGAGCTTCCCAAAATCTTGCACTTACCATCCTTGAACTGAAGATTGTAACCTTTGTCAACCATCTGTCCAACAATCAACAAATTGTGCTTCAAACCTTCAACATATAAAACATCATCAATATTGCATTTACCTCCAAGAGAAATAGTTCCTGTGCCACAAATCACACCAACATTGTTATCTCCAAATTTTACAACATCACCATCTATTTTTCCAAGCTTAGAAATTTTATTCTGTCACTAGTCATATGATGTGAGAATCCACTGTCAATCACCCATTCATCCTTCTCATCAATCTTGGCTGCAAGAGATTTCTCAACATTTTGATTACTAGCTAATTCAATGGACACCAGACTATTTTCCTTGATAGCAATGAATACCCATCCATCTTGATTTCCAATTTCTTTATCAGATTCATCATCAGTAACACCTTCTTCAACATAATAGAATTTCTTTTGAAATCTAGTCTTGTCAAGTTTATACTTAGAGACTCTTTCAGGACATCTTGATGCAAAATGACCTATCTTACTACAAGAGAAAAATTTAATAGGTAGCTTTCCTTTGTATTTACCTTGTCCTCTGGCTTCTCTTTTCACAACCAGTGCTTCCAGTTCTTCTAGCTCTCTTATTTCATCTTCAATCAATTTCATTTCTTCTTCATACTTGAATGTCTTTCTTGAACTCTCTCTTGAATCATATCTTTGTTGGATTTTTCTGGATACAATAGCTTTGAATGTAGACTCTATTTTAGGAAAGGATTCCCCAAATTCACACAACTCAAAGGAAGAAAGTTTTCCAATCAACATGTCTCTTGTCACATTTGTTACTGTCCCGAGCTCTTCAATAGCATGAGATTTTGTTTTGTAAAAAGTAGGCACAAATCTAAGTATCTTAGCCACAATCTCATCTTCATCCAATATTCCACTGACACATCTAATGTCCATCACTAATTCATTTACCTTTTGTGAGAAAGAAAAGATGTTCTCATCTTCACTCATCTTCATGTTCTCCCACTTGCCTTTCAAAATTTTTAGCTTAGCACTTTTCAATAGTGCATCTCCTTCATACAATGTTTCCAACTTTATCCAGATCTCATGTGCGGTCTTCAAACCTATCACATTTGTCATCTCTGAATTTGTCAAAGCAATTAGCAATGCTTATATGGCCCTGGTATTAGTTTTTACTTCTTTGATCTCATCAGCAGTGGAGGGACAATTATGAGGAATAGTATATGCATTCTTTGTAATCTTCCAAAAGGTCTCACCAATGCACTTCAAATGACACTCTATTCCAAATATCCATAGAGAGTAGTTTGTACCATCGAATCTAGGACTATCCTTCTTATATGATGCCATCTCGGATCACCTCAAGTTGTTAGACTTCTACAAAGGAGCTATCTCTAATACTAATTGTTGGAAAAACAAGGATAGACAACTGAGAGGGGGGGTGAATTAGTTGTTACCAAAATAAAAATAATTACACATTAATCAACCTTTAATCTCAGTGGTGTAGGAGCACCCCAAAGTGCATCTAGGAGGGTTACTCAGAAGGTTAAGATTTAGCACTTTGTCTTATGTCACAGGTAGAAAACTCCTTCTAATTCTTGTAATTGTGTCTTAGAGGCATTTGAGAGCTTGCATTAAGTTAGTGAAGGTCATGTTGACCATTTGTTAGATTGGGGTTTGGCTAGAAGGATGATTTAGGACCTTGTAGACCTTCCTAGTGATAGTTTTTCTTTACAATTTTGAAAATAAGGCCTATGGAAAGCCACAAGTGGCCATGGAATAGTTAGGCTCGAGCTTAACTGAATTGGAGAGCCTATTTATGGTGTGCTTTGACCTAAGAGCAAGGTTGGAAGCTTTTGTAATGCTTAAGTTTTCATGAATACAAAGGAGGACAGTGATAGAATTGTGTAATTTCCTGTGTTGTGCTTTGAATCCAAGTGGTCAGGAGTGATCATGGCTCTATAATATGTTATAGTTTGTAATGTAAACTATGGTAGAAGCTTTGTGTTGCAGTAATTAGTTTGTGTGTTCAATTTGCAGGCGTTTCTTTGTATTTAGTTTGTTTTTAAGTTGCTGACCTGACAGTCAGCTTGCAAAGGATGGAGTTCTAATTACTTTCCCACTGTACTTGTGTACAGGCCCTTGGGAATTGTGGTTAGACTCCATGTCTATAAATATATTAGGGTTAAGAGTGGTTAGGAGTTTAGGAAGCATGAGGAAAGTCTTCTCCTAGGCGAGCTTGACAGTGCCCGACTAGGAAAGACAGGAAGTGAAAGACAGTTAACTGGTAGGGGTGACTATCTCCTAGAAATTCACAGTGTGGAGAGGGTAGGTGAATGCCTTGCTAAGGCTTACTAAGAAGGAGGAAGTCTCATCAACCTGTTTGATGAGAGGAAACCTTTAACAGTCTACAAAAAGACAGGGAAAAGACCTAAAAAGACTTAAGTTCTTGGTTAGTTCCAGTTTGAGGGATTGTACGGGCAGTTGGAGGTTAGAACCACTAAATTCTTCAAGTGACAGACATGAGGAACAAGAAACCCGAGAGTAAATACAATGTTCCTTGGTAACCTTGGAGTATTAGTGTGTTTACCCGGAGATAGAGGCCTAATTAGGCTCTTGGGCTAGTAGCCTAGTAAACCCTAACTGAGGGTTTGGTGGAAGCAAATTGTAAATGGAGCATGGTGGATTGTCAAGAACCCTAGGGAGATGGTTTGAAGCCCTTGGAAACATATCTACACCCCTACAAGTTAAAATTAGTTGTTGGAGGGTAATAGTCTTTAGGGAAGATTAAAGGCTAAGGGAAGAATAGAAGCATTTCACCAAGGGAGACTTGGTATATTGGAAGTGAGATGATAGTAGGGTTGGCCAGTAGAACTAGGGGTACCTAAACATGAGGTAGGTCCTAAAGGTTAAGGTGGTGGAGACACCAAGGAGATCTTGCAAACAAAGATCTAGAGCATGGAACAGTGATTGTTCCATCCAACCCTACCCTATTAGATTGGTATCAGAGCAAGTTAAAGATTTGTGAGAGGAACTTGTATGTCAGACCTTGAATCCAGTGGTTCCACAACCATGGTGACAAACATTGAGTTGGCAAAGAAGGTTGAAGATCAGGAGGAAGATAATAGGATGTTGAGAGAAAGATTGGCACAACTTGAGGAAGCATTGGGCAATGTGCAAATCAAGGCCGATGAGGTTAGTGATAGATTGGAGGGCAGGGTAACAAGGAGTGAAGAGGTTGCAAAGGAAGACAAGACCCCTGAACCTGACCCTATTCTGCAAGAGGAGCCTTTCTTGAAGGCATTGAAAGCTTTGAGTGGGAAAGCACTTGAAGGTATACCACTATTCAGTGGAAAATTGGAGGCCGACCTAGTCCTGGATTGGATAGAAGGCATGGAGAACCATTTTGAATGTGATGGAGTCATTGAAGCACAGAAGGTGAAGGTGGCCAAGTCTAGATTGAGAGGATTTGCCTTGACATGGTGGAAATTCATTCAGACAAAGAGGGAAAAGAAAGGCAAGAAGCCTATTTCAACTTGGAAAGGTATGGTGGCAAAAGTGAGAGAAGCATATATACCAGATAATTATGAGATTCATTTACACAAGAGGAGATAAATCTTGATGCAAAGAGACCAAGATGTGAACACTTACACTGAGGAGTTTCAAAAACTCTGTATGAGATCCAATGTTTCAGAAGATGAAAGTCTCAAGGTGGCTAGGTATCTTAACGACTTGAAGTGGAACATCCAAGAGGAGATGAATCTTCTAAGTCCAAAGAAAGTACACCAATGCTATCAATTAGATATTAAGATTGAGGAAAGAAGCAAGAGGAAACATGATCAGGCTTCTAAGAGTAGAGGCAAAGGAAGAGATCAAAGAGATCAAAGAGGACAGAGAGGTGGCTACCAAGGTAGAGGGAATGAGCAAAGAAACCAAGGAGAGTCTAAAATCACTGAGCATGGGAGTGAAACACCTGCTAGAGGAGGTTATGGAAGAGGTAGAGGTTCTCAAGCAGGATCAAATAGAGGAAGAGGAGCAGGTAGGAGTAATTCATATTTTGCTACTATGAAATGTTACCATTGTGGTCAAGTAGGACATCCAACTTATAGGTGCCCAGAGAAAGAATCTTCATCAAATGTTGAGAAGAGGGTGGCATATGCTCAAGAAGATACCATGAATACTAAATCACCAGAGGTTAGTCACATTGAATCTAAAACGGGGGAGAATCTGATGTTTAGGAGAGTTTTGATCAGACAACCGGTCAAGGAAGAACCAAAAGAAAGGAGAGCTCTATTTAGAGTGAGATGCAAGATACTTGGAAAAGTATGTAAGGTCATTGTAGATTCAAGTTCAACAGACAACATCATCTTAGAAGAGGTAGTAAAGAAGCTAAAATTGGAGAAGGTACCCCACACTAACCCCTACAAAGTGACATGGTTAAACAAAGGGCAGAGTGTTCTTGTTAATGATCAAGTAACGGTGGAGTTTTCCATTAGAGGGTACAAGGATAATTTAATTTGTGATGTGTTACCCATGGATGCATGCCATCTACTATTGGGCAGACCATGGCAGTATGACAGAATTGCCATGTATGATGGGAAGGAGAATACTATTTCTTTTAAAAAGGATGGGAAGACTTTTAAGTTGCAGTCACTGTTAGAAGAAGAAGAAGGACAGTCAAAGACACCAAGTGTCCTGTTAAGCAGTGGAAAGGAGTTCCTTGACAACCTACATCAAGGGGGTGAAGGTTATGTGATCATGTTGTAGTCCAAAGAGGAAGACAAGACTAAAAAAACAGGCATACCCGGAGCAGTCCAGAAGTTGCTTGAGAAGTATAAGGACATTGTAAGTGATGGTGCACCTACAACTTACCCTCCAAAAAGGGCCATTAGTCATCAGATTGAATTCATACCTGGAGCATCATTGCCTAACAAAGTAGCTTATAAGCTTACACTGGATCAGAATCTAGAGGTAGCTAGACAAGTGGAGGAGTTGTTGGATCAAGGATTGATTAGGAAGAGCATCAGCCCATGTGCAGTACTAGTGGTCTTAGCAACCAAGAAAGGAGGCAAGTGGAGGTTATGCATTGAATCTAGAGCAATAAATAGAATCACAATCAGGTATAGGTTTCATATTCCTAGGATTGAAGACTTGATGGATTGTCTTGGAGGAGCTCAGTACTTCACCAAGTTGGATCTCAAAAGTGGATACCATCAGATCAGAATCAAGGATGGAGATGAGTGGAAGACATCATTTAAGACAATAGATGGGTTGTATGAGTGGAGAATTATGCCATTTGGCCTCTCTAATGCCCCTAGCACATTCATGAGGCTCATGAATGAAGTGCTCAAGGACTTTATAGGGTTATTTGTGGTGGTATATCTTGATGATATACTCATCTTTAGCAAGACAACAAAAGAACACCTAAAGCATGTGGAGTTGGTTCTTAGAAGATTGCAAGAGGAGAAGTTGGCCATCAACCTAGAGAAGTGTGAGTTTTTCAAACAAGAGCTTGTATATTTGGGTTTTGTAGTGTCCCAAGGATCATTGAAAATGGATCCAAGCAAGGTGGAAGCTATCGTAAACTGGCCTACACCAACCACAGGGACCGAGGTAAGAAGTTTCCATGGATTGGCTCAATTTTATAGGAAATTCATAAGAAACTTTAGTGGCATATGTGCACCAGTCCTAGAGACAATCAAGGGTGGTTTGAAAACTAAGTTTGTATGGACTCAAGAAGCTGAGAAAGGTTTTGAGAAACTGAAACAAGAAGTGGCAACTCAACCTATTCTCTTATTACCAAGCTTTGAAAAATTGTTTACTGTGGAGTGTGATGCTAGTGGAGTTGCAGTAGGAGGAGTGCTTAGTCAAGAAGGCATGCCCATAGCTTTCTTCAGTGAAAATCTTAATGAAGCTAAGAAGAAGTATTCTACCTATGATCTAGAACTTTATGCTTTGGTTCAGTCACTTAGGAAGTGGAGGCATTACCTTCTACCCAAGGAGTTTGTGGTCTTTACTGACAATCAGGCACTTAGCTATATCAACACCCAAGAGAAGTTGAGCAATAGACACTTGAAATCGATGGAGTACATCCAAGCTTTTACTTTCACCATCAAGCACAAGAAGGGACAATTGAACAAGGTAGCAGATGCATTGAGTAGAAGATTGCTGACAGTGCAAGAGATACAGATCAAGAGTATTGGAATAGAGAGCTTCAAGGATCTCTATGGGGAGGATGAAGATTTCTCAGAGGCCTACAAGATATGTTATGACTTTGAGAATCATTTTCATAGCCAATACTCAGAGTATAGATTGCAAAGTGGATTGTTATTTAAAGGGAATCAGTTATGTGTTCCAAGAGGGTCAATGAGAGAAAACCTCATTTAGGAAAAGCATAATGGTAGTCTTAGTGGACATTTTGGCATCAACAAGACATTAGAACTAGTGCAAAGGTTCTACTATTAGCCTAAGTTGTCAAGAGATGTCAAGAGGTATGTAAATCAATGTGTTGTGTGTATGAAAGCTATGGGAGGAGCTAGTAATGCTGGCCTATATCAACCCCTACCCATTCCTAATAGACCATGGGAGTGTGTTAGCATGGATTTTGTGGTAGGACTCCCTAAGACCAAAACTGGATTTGATAGTGTCTATGTGGTGGTAGACAGATTCAACAAGATGAGTCACTTTATTCCTTGTAAAACCACTCATGATGCTAGCTATATAGCTCACCTTTTCTTTAAGGAAATTGTAAGGATCCATGGATTGCCTTTAAGCATTATTTTAGACAGGGATGTGAAGTTCATGAGTCACTTTTGGAAGACTCTATGGAGTAGATTAGGTACCAACCTGTCTTTTGGATCAGCTTACCATCGTTAGACAGATGGTCAAACAGAGATGGTTAATAGGGTGCTAGGTAATCTACTAAGGTGCCTAACCAAAGAGTATGGATAGATATGGAACATGGTTATCTCATAGGCTGAGTATGCTTATAATGACTATAGTGTTCTTTAATCAGCTTGATAACTAGGAATATAAATTCCTCAACTTAGGGATTGGACATCACAACGAGCAGCTATAATCTATTAAAGAACCTCATTTACTTATCAACCCGAGGACGTAGACTTGAAATGGGACAGAAAAATATATGCACTAACCACCCTTCCAGACATGCATGATCTCTAAAATGTTAGAACTCTAAATTCTGGAATTACTTTACTGAATAACTTGCTGGAACAAAAACTGAAAGGTAAAACTACTCTATTTCTAGTGGCTGTAGGAACAGTCAACAGTGATGTATTTTTGTTGCTGTAGGAACAGACACATTTAACTTTTGCAAAAGAAAGTACAACTATCCTAACCTACAAAATGAAAGTACAGGCAATTTCTTAAGTGGGCCCCCTTAGGTCATGCCAAAGTAATCAATAGATTAGGTGAAAAGCTCCATAAAATTTATTGATTTAAAATGAACAAGTACATAGCACAATCCTTCTTAACTGTATTTCTGATATTGAAAAAAATGTATTACAAATGACAAGATCTTCTAGCCCATTCTTTGAAGAAGTATGGGCTATTTATTGAAAACTAATCCTAACTACTAACTAACCTTCCCTTATAAATCGGGAGGTATTTATTACATCCAACTAACTTGATTAAAGAGGCGAACTATAATGCAAGGACCAAGTCAAATTGGTTTGAAAGACTTAAAGCGCCATCATCCTGGATTTGAGCAACAATAGGACGCCTGACCTAGATTCCTGGAACATTCTTCTTGCTTGGCGGATAAGTTTGAAACTGTCTCCCCATCTTTAGCTGTTGAACCAGTCTTTGTAGATTTGGTCTTCTACTCTTCAAGTGGATTTTAAATTCCTTCCTCTAATCGTGACACCTGAAAAATGACTCGCCACCTTTCTTGGAGAAGAAGGTAAGCTCAACACGTTCATCTTTAAGATAGTCCATTACTTCATTCATTCATTCATTAAGTATTAAACTAAGGCAAAAATCATTTCAGATATGGCTGCAGGAAGTTTGGTAGTGGAGGCTACAAGAAGGTTTTATGATCAAAAAAAGCCATAAAGTATTTATCAGACTAATAAAACATTAAAGATAATAATCATGGGACTTTTCATTATAATATATTCATCATATTAAGTCATAAAAAGGTCTATGTTCTATCCCATAATCAGACTAAATGTTTGTTTTTAGCATAATAAAAATGGAAAAGTATTTATAAAAATATGATCAAAATGCGCCAAAGTATTGGCTCATCACTCCCCTCAACCAACTACTTGCTGGACCCTTCAGCAAGTCTAGCATTCTTCCTTTTGGAAAACTCTCTCAGATCTGCATTCAACTGATGTCCACATTCACTAGTCTGGAAACTCCAAAAGTGAGCCCTCATTGCCTCCAGTCTTTGCCATCGGTTATCCTCTGAACTCCTATTGTAAGTACTGTTGTAGCCTTGTATAGCCAATAATGGCCATAGGAGAATAGGTGGTTGCATAACCAAGGGCAACCAACCCTCCTTCCTTGTTCTAGAATTTCTCATGTACCTCTCTGCTCTTCGGGTTGCTACATACAAATTATTGGGGGTATGTGGCTCTGCTTTCTTTAACTAAAATGAAAGGTGCCCCCATCTGTTCTGAATATGTAGAGTTGCAACATTAAAATAACTATTTATGATATGAGAATATTGAGAAAATACCTCTTTCCTTAGAGGCTCAATCAATGGTCTGGCTCTTTCATCTCGCCATAATTTTTTCCAGTCAAAATAAATACCCATGCCATTTCAAGATTCATTTCTCGCATACAATGGCATATTATTTTCATCATGCATATGACTGTTAAATTGTTCCCCTCTGCTGATTTCATTGGTGATCCAGGAAATCAAGGCACTAATATGAATATCACCTACATAACACAAAGGATTCCATTCCTTGTTCTGGGATACTACCAAATTGAGTAGGTAAAACTCACACAGGAGGTTCCTAATGTGCAGAGGTGAATCCTTGTATGCTTCAAAAAATTCCTCAGGGGTTTCCAAAGAAGGGTTCTTCCCTTTCTAGACTCTAATCAGCTAGAAGTTCAAATATAGTTCTTTGAGGTACATGGCGTAAACGGGTGAAGGCGCTCGACACTGTAGTAGCTGTGGAACAAGTTCTACTACCTGATTGAGAGTATCAGTTAGATTGGTGATTTTCAGATTCTTATTTTGGATTACTCTTTGCAGTCTCTCAACTTCAAGTGCATAAGCAGTCTGTTGTTGCTGAAGTTCCTGAAAGCATGCCATTCCTACGAAAAAGTTTGTAACATGGAATGATGGTTTATGTTTATAGCATATTGCACGTGTTTCCTACACTTCTTCAAGTTCATCCATCTTCCCCTGTTCTTCTTCCATTACCTCAGTCATGCCAATGTTTTCATGTTCTGCATCTGCTGGAAACACAATTGGCTCTTCTTCCTTCTTATCACATTCCATACCTTCCTGTAGCTATTCTGCAATGGCAGCTAACTCACTCAAACCAGCCCCTTCAGGTGTAGTCATAATTTCCTCAATAACAAGTTCTTCTTTCCCTAGTTCAAGACTGGAAGGATTTGAAGGTGGTGCGGTAGGAGTAGTATTAGGCGATTGGCGGGCTACCTGGTTTTGGAGCCTAGAGCTCCTTCTTATGGAGGTAGGAACTGACTTATGCTTTTTGGAAGATTTTGCTGCAGGAACAAAGAAGTTCTCCTTCCGCTTCCTTTTCATAGGTTTAGGGGTTACTACAAAGGTGACTTTCCTTTCCTATTTTTGGAAGAAGACTCAGAGGTTTTAATAGGGCCTTAGGCTGGCTGTGTGGAAGTTCTTTCAGAAATAGGAACATCATCTTGTGAATCGTATGATGTCTCAGGGGAGGACATAGCAACAGAGGTCTGACCTTTTGACTAGGAAGTTCGTCGCTTAAAGGTAAGGGGTTCACCCCTAGGTCCTACATTTTTAATTTCAGGGTTGAATTGGACAGTGAACTCCTCCCATGTCATCCCTAATGTATCTTGAACATACTTCTCAACATGCAATTTAATGAGGTAATGATGGGATACAAAATTAACCCTACCTTTCCTATATTCAGCGGCACTATTGGATAACAAGTTATAAAGGAAGTTGGGTACATTCATCAATAAGCTATGACGTAAATGTGACAAAAGCTTAAAATGATGAGAATGTAAGACTGAGAATCTACCTTCACAGGTTATGTATTTCATTATATACCCTGCTCGTTGCACCCATTCCTGAGGTAGACTCATCCTCTGTGCACCTTGCTTGTCTACCCATAGAGGAGGATCATCTGGCCGAGTGAATTCAGCCCTGGCGCTCCTTGCATCTCTTCCCCTAGGATAAGGTTCTCCAACTTGGGGTAACCCTATTTTTTCAGCAATCCTGTTAATTGATGCATTGATTGTTATGCCCCTAACTATTGCTTCACCATTTTGAAATGTCCTCATGAATTCCTCCGCAATATCCATGTTGAAAGTCTCGATCTTCACAAAGTAATTTAGCCACCCATATTGTTTGAACAATGGTACATGCATCACATCTTGCAACAGGATGTTGCGGTTTGTAGGCTCATGCCGAATCGGCTGACCTCCCATTTCTTTGGTTTACTGTAATCAAATGCGTTGAAGTATTGATCTCCTGGCCTTTACAACAAAACTTCTTGCAATCCAACTAAAGAATTCTCTGCAATTCTTCAGCGCTCTACCCCTCCCCTCAACCAATACTTTTGAACCTCTCTTCAAAAGTTACAGAAAAATAGGGAAAATAATGTGATCATGCAATTTTGTGGAAGAAGAGAGTAATTATGAATTAGCGAAATACACTTAGGGTCATTATTGGAGGAAGTAAAGGCTGTATGATTATTAATTACAGGTTCAAATATTGGGGGTTCTTGACAACTGATGGAGCAAGGCTTATGGCGGCGCTAATAAGGACGTGGCAGAACTTTGAGTTATGGAGAAACGCGCTTATTCGTGTGGATTTAGCTGAAGGAAAAGGCAATCATATAGGAAAGTTGTTTGCGCTAATTAATACTAAATTAAATGCAATAAATAAAGAAACTACAATGATCTTAAAGTGAAGTGGAGCGTACCTAGAGAGAATCGTCGCAATTATCTGATGTGACATTCGGCTTCATTGCAATTCATGACACGGAGAAACGTGGATGATATGGAATGGTAGGCGGATGATTGTGGAAGAGAGAGAATGAGTACGGATTGTGGATGAAATGAATGAATGGAATGGGGATCTTAATAGATAACCCCTTTATTATGGTTTAGTATGCACTTTATACATGGCCTAGGAATTTGAGCCTAGGCTCAATTCCTGTGGCCGCAGAATCATTGCTGTCCTGGTCAATTTTGAACTGTTTCAGAAATGTTTCTTTGTCAATGGGTTTAGAATAGAGCTTTAGGCGATGCCTATTGACTAATAGCTTGAACCGGACCTCATCAATGGTCCTCAATTGAACATCTCCATTTGTGAATACTTCCTCTATCTCATATGGACCCAACCATCTGGTTTGCAACTTTTTTGGATTGTCTTTATACCGTGAGTCATAAAGCAGAGCCACATCTCCTGCTTTGAATATCTTTTCCTTAATGTATTTATCATGCCACCTTATTCTCTGGTTTTGTATCATCTTAGTGTGCTACAGGGCATTCTTGCGGAGCTTATCCAAAGCATTGAGCTGCATGACTCTGTCCCTTTGTGCCTCTATCAAATCCATGTCCATCTCTAGTGTTGTTCTTAGTGTCTTGTGTTCGAATTCTATTGGCATCACAGCTGTTTTACCATACACCATTTCAAAGGGTGTATATCCTGTAGCAGTCTTCCAGGTAGTTCGGTAGGCCCACAGAGCTTCTGGTAATCTTGCGACCCAGTCCTTCTTATGCAAAGCAACAATTTTAGTCAAAATGGCCTCTATGTCCCTGTTGGTGACCTCAACCTGGCCATTAGCCTGAGGATGATAAGGGGTTGATTTTCTGTGCCTTATATTATATTCATTGACTAAGGCTGTAATCAAGGTAGAGGTAAACTGTGTTCCCTGATCTGTTACTATTTCCCTAGGGACACCAAATCTGGTGAAAATTTCCTCATAAAGGAATTATGCTACTTTATTATCCCTAGCATGTTTCATAGGTTTAGCTTCTACCCATTTTATCACATAATCAGTGCATACAAGGATATAAGACTTACCATTGGAAGATGGATCAATTGGTCCTACAAAATCCAGTCTCCATTTATTGAAGGGTGAACAACAATTTGTGGAAATAGAGGCATCTCATCAGATCTAGTTGGTCTTCCCATCCTTTAGTATTTATCACACCTCCTAGTATATTTGGCTGCATCTCTATGCAGAGTTGGCCAATAGTAGCCAGTGTTTAAAATTTTCATTGCTATTCTTTTGGCAGCAAAATGTCCACCACACGGTTCATCATGACTTGCATGTAATATATCATAAGTGTCTTCCTCCTGCACACATCTCCTCATAACTTCATCCGGCCTTGTATAGAACATGCAATTTGCAATCCATGAAAAGTTAAAACTTTTTTCTACCAATAATCTCCTTTCCTTAGGGGAGAATTGAGGAGGAGTCCTTCCTGTAGCCAGATAATTTGCTATATCGGCATACCATGGGTGAATAACCTTGATTGCAAACAGGTGCTCATCAGGAAAGTAATCTTCAACAACTGTAGAGTCATCTTGCCTTTGAATTTTAGAAAGGAAATCAGCAACCACATTGACTTTACCTGGCTTGTCCACAATTGTAATGTCAAATTCCTGCATTAGCAACAACCACCTTGCGAGTCTTCCAGCTATTGAAATTTTGTTCATAAGATATTTGATTGCTGCATGATCAGTGTGGAAAAATATCTGATAACCTATGATGTAATGCTTGAATTTATTGAGGGCATAGATGATTTCCAACATTTCTTTTTCTGTAACAGTGTAGTTTAATTCAGCCCCTTGCAGATTTTTGCTTATGTAATACAGTGCATGCTCAGTTGAACCACCTTTTTGACCTAAGACAGCACCGATAGCATAATCAGATGCATCAGTATGAATATGGAATGGAAGTGACCAATCAAGTCCTTTTAAAATGGGTGCTTGTGTAAGGGTGACTTTTAAATCAAGGAATGCTTTTTCACATTCTTCTGTCCATGCAAAATCTGCATCTTTATTCAACAAACTATAGAGAGGGGCAACTGTTTGACTGAAATCCTTGATAAATCTTCTATAGTATCCAACATGGCCTAGAAAGCTTCTCAGTTACTTTTGTTTGGTGGGAAAGGATAAATTAGAGATGACTTCGATCTTAGAAGGATCAACCTATATTCCTGCAGCAAAAATATATTGACCAAGCACTATTCCCTCCTACATTATTATGAAACACTTCTGACTATTTAATGACAGGTTATGATCTTCACACCTCTGCAACACTTTCTTCAAGTTTGGTTGAGCCTTTTCAAATGTTGCACCATAAATAGTAAAGTCATCCATGTATATTTCCATGCAATCATATGAGATATCTGATAAGATACTGATGACTGCTCTCTAGAAAGTTGCAGGTGCATTGCAGAGACCGAAAGACAAAAAAAAAAAGACAAATGTCCCCTAAGGGCATGTAAAAGTGGTCTTTTATTGATCCTCAGGTGCAATCTTGATTTGATTGTACCCACTGAAACTATCTAAGAATGAGAAATACTTTTTCCCAGATAAATTATCTAAAACTTGATCAATAAAGGGAAGAGGAAAGTAATCTTTCTTTGTTGCCAAGTTGAGTTCTCTGTAGTCTACACATACCCTCCATTTTCCTCCTTTCTTAGGAATAATAACCAATGGGGAAACCTACTGACTATCTGAAATTGGGTAGATAAAGCCAGCTGTTAACATTTTCTGCAATTCCTCTTTAACAATTTCTCTCAAGGCTGGATTGATTCTTCTCTGAGGCTGCCTGACAGGTCTGAACTCACTGTTAATGTATATGCGATGTGTACAAAGTTTGGGGTCTAAACCCTTCATGTCACCATATTCCCAAGAAAAAGCTGACTTATGACTGGTAAGCATTTTAAGCATAGATTCTTGTTGCTCACTGGTGAGGTTTTTATTGATGCTCAAGGTTTTTCCTGCTACTACCTCAACTTGGGAGGTTAAATTAACCATAGATACTTTAGGCAGAAATGGCATTTCTACCTTGTGGGGTAGCAAAGTGTGTAAGTAGTCAGTTGCTGCAGGATAATGAGCTGATGTAGGCGGAGGAAGAATAGTCTGCAAAAAGCATGGGTTTTTGTTACATTGAGGGTATTCGGTACCATAGTTATTCAGCAGGATATTGGACAATATATCTTCCTTAGCTTGTTGTTCAATGAAAGGTTCTTTGGTAATCATCATTAATTTGGCCACGGAGTTTACTTCCTCTTCTTCGCCCAAATCAGGCCAAACAGCCTGTCCAGCCTCAAGTTGAGGTTGGGCTGGAGAATATAGGGTAAGCTTCTTTGTGGTATACCCATCAGATATTGTCATGTTACCAGTCCTACAACCTATATAAGCATCAAAAATAGCTAACCATGGTCTTCCTAAAATCATAGGATAACCTCCTAATGATGCTTTTGGAGATAAAACCATGAAATCAACAAGATATTCCCATGAATCTAGGGTGACAACTAAGTCCTCCACTATTCCATCAGGTTTGACAGTTGAACTATCAGCAAGTTGCAAGACTATAGGTGTAGGTCTTAGGTTTGAAATACTTAGTTTCAGTACAAGGTTTTTTGTCATGACATTGATAGCAGCTCCAAGATTGACCAAAACATTCTTAATTTGAACCCCATTAATATTAATTTCAACAATAGGGCTGCCAGGGTCTAAATATTTTGAGATGGTAAGCTTCCCTAGCATCAAATTAGAGAGTTGACCTAAAACATGAATAGTCTGAGGGTCTTTCTTCTTCCTACCCAACTTCTTTAGACATGCTTTTTTAATGGCCTTGCTGTAAATAGGTACTTCCTTAATTGCTTGAAACAAAAAATTTTTGACACATATGTGCTTTAGTTGGTCAAGAATATCAAAGGTAGGTTCCTCTTGTTTGTTCACAAGTTCACCTTCCAACCTTTGTGGGAAAGGAGGTGGTGATGTATTAGGTACCTTAGGTAATGATGGAGTCCGAATTGGCTCATTGGATTGGGCTAGGCCATTGGCATTTTCTTCCTGCTCAATCTCCTCAGATGGTAATTCTGAGATTAGGAAAGGAGATGGTGTAGGCAACACAGTTCCTGAATGTAAATTGATATTGTTCAGGTTGAGAGCATAGGCAGGTTGATTATTAGGATCAACAAAATAAACTTGTTGCTGCTGCTGGCTATTTGGATTAGGTGCTGCTTGAGTAGGTAACTGGGTTGGCTTTGGATTCAGACCTTGATTAGCGGCAGGAGGTGGCATAATGGACTGCTATTGGGGTTGCTGCAGGAAACCAGTGGGTGGATTTGACCATTGCTGGCCTCCTCTCCATTGGTTAGACTGCTACCAATTTCCTTGCGGAGGCTGCCATTGATTTTGCTGTGGTGGTTGCCAATTCCCTTGTGGGGATTGCCAACGACTTTGCTGGGTATTTGGCCAAGGGTTATTCCACTAAGGTTGGGAGTATGGCCCATAGTTTGGAGGGTACTAGTTTTTTCACTGACTATTATAGGAACCAAAATTTTGCAAGGGGTCCTGAGGCATACCTTGTCTTGGGGCCCATGGCCTGCACTGAGCAACAAAGAACACTTCCTTCTCTCCTTCAATGGTTTTGAACTCAGTAGGGAGATGTTGCACCTCCAAATTGGCAACTGCTTTGCATCTACAGTCCCTCTTCCTTAGTCTACAATGAGGACAATATTCAGCCAACATCACATCAACTTCTTCTTTCTTCCTCCTATCCTGCATGGTGTCCAGCTGAGTAGCAACATCATTTATGATGTCTTGCTTGAAGTCGGACAAAAGATTAGATAGTTCTCCTTTTGATACACTTGTACCGCTTCTTTTGGCAACAGAGGGTCGGAATCCCCTGCCTTTCTTCACATTTTCCCTAGAGTAATTAAGACATATTGTCTTAATGTCATCCCAATTGCTTTGGGTAATATCTCCTCCAGCCATGAGGTCTAGCGCTTCCATGCAAGTATCATTGACTCGCCTTAGAAAGAGAAGTTTTTTAGACTCCTCATTTAGCTAGTGCTGAGTATTTTTTTGCACACTGAACAAAAACTTGGATACATAATCCTCCAAGGTCTCATTCTCCTTTTGTGTCATCTTGAAAAGGTCATCTCCTCTCATATCACTACCCCTACAATATTCTTTATACTTTCCTAAGAACAATTCCTTCAGTTCATTCCAAGTGGCTACTGCATTACCCCCTAATCCCATGAACCATCTTAAGGCTGAATCCTTTAAAGTAGAAGGAAACAATTTCATCTTATGGGCTTCAGTAGTATAATCATAACTCCTACATAGGATGTCAAAATCGAACAAGAAGGTATGAGGGTCCTCTGTAATCAAGCCATAGAACTTTGGAAGCAATGAAGCAGGAATTTTTTTGAGATTGTTATTGTCATGCAACTCAGGGAGTGGAAATGGAAAAGTAGGCACTGCCATCCTTGATGGTGGTCTTGGGTTAGCTCCTGGCTGGTAGACAACAAGGGCCAGTGGATTGTTATGGGGATGTTGGTTATTGAAGGTATGCAGATTATTGAACTGTGTTGTGAGTAAATCAAGATTATTAGGTGCATCAAATAGGTTCAAATTGGCCTTCGAGGAAGAAGAAGATGAAGTGACAAGGTCTTGGCCGACATCCAAATATGGTCCTTCTGGGACAACTTTTGGGTCAATCTTTGGGTTGTTTTTTTGGATATCAAAGCTTCTAGGAAGGAATCTTCCAAATTGGTCTCTTCTTCTAAGCATACAGTAAGAAGTAAATCTAACTATGGAAAAATACTAGAATAGTGAATTGCGATCTAAATTCTAGGAATAAAACTTAAAGCTACCTACCAGCATGCCTGCAATAGGTTTTTAGTTTGACACCATCCTTGGAAACGACACCAAAAATGTAGTGTTCTTTAATCAGCTTGATAATGAGGAATATAAATTCCTCAACTTAGGGATTGGACATCACAACAAGTAGCTATAATCTATTAAAGAACCTCATTTACTTATCAACCCGAGGACATAGACTTGAAATGGGACAGCAAAATATATGCACTAACCACCCTTCTAGACATGCATGATCTCTAAAATGCTAGAACTCTAAATTCTGGAATTACTTTACTGAATAACTTGCTGGAACAAAAACTGAAAAGTAAAACTACTCTGTTTCTAGTGGCTGCAGGAACAGTCAACAATGATGTATTTTTGTTGCTGCAGGAACAGACACATTTAACTTTTTCAAAAGAAAGTACAACTATCCTAACCTACAAAATGAAAGTACAAGCAATTTCCTAAGTGGGCCCCCTTAGGTCATGCCAAAGTAATCAACAGATTAGGTGAAAAGCTCCATAAACTTTATTGGTTTAAAGTGAACAAGTACATAGCACAATCCTTCTTAACTGTATTTTTGATATTGAAAAAAACGTATTACAAATGACAAGATCTTCTAGCCCATTCTTTGAAGAAGTATGGGGTATTTATTGAAAACTAATCCTAACTACTAACTAACCTTCCCTTATAAATCAAGAGGTATTTATTACATCCAACTAACTTGATTAAAGAGGCGAACGATAATGCAAGGACCAAGTCAAATTGGTTTGAAAGACTTAAAGCGCCATCATCCTGGATTTGAGCAACAGCAGGATGCCTGGCCTAGATTCTTGGAACATTCTTCTTGCTTGGCGGATAAGTTTGAAACTGTCTCCCCATCTTTAGTTGTTGAACCAGTCTTTGTAGATTTGGCCTTCTACTCTTCAAGTAGATTTTAAATTCCTTCCTCTAATCACGATACCTACAAAATAACTTGCCACCTTTCCTGGAGAAGAAGGTAAGCTCAAAATGTTTATCTTTAAGACAGTCCATTACTTCATTCTTTCATTCATTCATTAAGTATTAAACTAAGGCAAACATCATTTCAGATATGGCTATAGGAAGTTTGGTAGTGGAGGCTGCAGGAAGGTTTTATGATCACAAAAAGCCATAAAGTATTTATCAGACTAATAAAACATTAAAGATAATAATCATGGGATTTTTCATCATAATATATTCATCATATTAAGTCATAAAAAGGTCTATGTTCTATCCCATAATCATACTGAATGTTTGTTTTTAGCATAATAAAAATGGAAAAGTATTTATAAAAATATGATCAAAATGCGCCAAAGTATTGGCTCATCAATGACAGTGTGAACCGGACCACAGGGAAGAGTCCTTTTGAGATTGTGTATGGAATGCATCCAAGAGGTATATGTGAGCTCAGGGATCTAGGAGCTATGGAACATAGGAATGGACATGCAGAGGACTTCACTCAAACCATGAAGGAGATTCAGGAGCAGGTAAGAGGACAGTCACCGAGGCTACACAAAAGTTGAAAGACAAGGTAGATATGTCAAGAAAGGATTTGCAATTTGTAGTAGGAGACTATTTCATGGTTCACCTTAACAAATCAAGGTTGCAGAAAGGTATATAAACCAAATTGCAGATGAAAAGGGTGGGACCATGCAAGGTATTAGCCAAGTATGGGAAGAATGCATACAAGGTGGAGTTACCTGCAAATTTGGGAATTTCACCAGTCTTCAATGTAGCTGATTTGATCAGATACAAGGGATCAATCAATGAAATGGATCAGACCAGTAGGGAGATCTTCAAGGATGTAAGTAACTTACCCTTACCTATTCAAGACAAGCTTCAGGCAGAAAAGATCTTGGAGTCAAGAGTAAAGAAGTCTACAAGGCATAGAGTGTATATGGAGCATCTTGTCAAGTGGAAGAACAAACATGAATCTGAAGCTACATGGGTGGATGAAGCTCAGTTCAAGAAGCAGGGTATTGACCCATCTCTAATCTCTTCTCACACTCCTTAAAGTCTATGCAAAGGGGGAGAATGGTGCAAGAGCACCCCAAAGTGCATCTAGGAGGGTTACCCAAAAGGTTAAGATTTAGCAATTTGTCTTATGTCACAAGTAGCAAACTCCTTCTAATTCTTGTAATTGTGCCTTAGAGGCATTTGAGAGCTTGCATTAAGTTAGTGAAGGTCATGTTGACCATTTGTTAGATTGGGGTTTGGCTAGAAGGATGATTTAGGACCTTGTAGACCTTCCTAGTGATAGTTTTTCTTTACAATTTTGAAAATAAGGCCTATGGAAAGCCACAAGCAGCCATGGAATAGTTAGGCTCGAGCTTAACTAAATTGGAGAGCCTATTTATGGTGTGCTTTGACCTGAGAGCAAGGTTGGAATCTTTTGTAATGCTTAAGTTTTCATGAATACAAAGGAGGACAGTGATAGAATTGTGTATTTTCCTGTGTTGTGCTTTGAATCCAAGTGGTCAGGAGCGATCATGGATCTGTAATATGTTATAGTTTGTAATGTAAACTATGGTAGAAGCTTTGTGTTGTAGTAATTAGTTTGTGTGTTCAATTTGCAGGCGTTTCTTTGTATTTAGTTTCTTTGTTTTTAAGTTGCTGACCTGATAGTCAGTCTGCAAAGGATGGAGTTCTAATTACTTTCCCACTGTACTTGTGTATGGGCCCTTGGGAACTATGGTTAGAATCCATGTCTATAAATATATTAGGGTTAGGAGTGGTTAGGAGTCTAGGAAGCATGAGGAAAGTCTTCTCCTAGGTGAGCTTAATAGTGCCCAGCTAGGAAAGACAGGAAGTGAAAGACACTTAACTGGCAGCGGTGACTATCTCCTGGAAATTCACGATGTGGAGAGGGCAGGTGGATTCCTTGCCAAGGCTTACTAAGAAGGAGGAAGTATCATCAACCTGTTTAATGAGAGGAAACCTTTGACAGTCTACAGAAAGACAGGGAAAAGACCTAAAAAGACTTAAGTTCTTGGTTAGTTCCAGTTTGAGGGATTGTACGGACGGTTGGAGGTCAGGACCACTAAATTCTTCAAGTGACAGACATAAGGAACAATAACCCCAAGAGTAAATATAGTGTTCCTTGGTAACCCTGGAGTATTAGTGTGTTTACTCGGAGATAGAGGCCTAATTAGGCTCTTGGGCTAGTAGCCTAGTAAACCCTAACTGAGGGTTTGGTGGAAGCAAATTGCAAATGGAGCATGGTGGATTGTCAAGAACCCTAGGGAGATGGTTTGAAGGCCTTGGAAACATATCTACACCCCTGCATGTTAAACTTAGTTGTTGGAGGGTAATAGTCTTTAGGGAAGATTAAAGGCTAAGGGAAGAATAGAAGCATTGCACCAAGGGAGACTTGGTAGATTGGAAGTGAGATGATAGTAGGGTTGGCCAGTAGAACCAGGGGTACCTAAACACGAGGTAGGTCCTAAAGGTTAAGGTGGTGGAGACACCAAGGAGATCTTGCAAACAAAGATCTAGAGCATGGAACAGTGATTGTTCCATCCAACCCTACCCTATCACTCAAATCTGATAATTAATAGTGCAAGCATAAATCAATAACATATCAGAGACACATGAACACCAAGATTTTATATGTGGAAACCATATTAGGGGAAAAACCACGGTGGATGTTAGTCCACAAGATTATACCCTGTTAAAAGTATAATGAAGAATGAATAAATAATGCACTTGCATTTAGGCACACTACCTAGAGCTTATTGCTCAAAGGGAAGGATCACTACCTTACATAAGACAATCAGATTAAATCCATTTGATGAACATGAATTGAGAAATTAGCTTCTTCACAAGCTTGATTACAGTTCTGGTTAGGCACAAATACACTTCACTCAACCTTCTTTACACTCTACTGTATTCAGATGATCTGATCTTTGTGTGCACATACACACACTCATACACTGAGCATACTTCGAGCATACTTCAAAATGTAGAAACAATCGATCTTATATATCCACTACATGGATTTACATCAACAACTCTGTCGGCCACATAATAAATAAATTAATTACAACTTGTCGGACTTGATACATAAAAAAATCTTAATGCGCACCAACCTAAGTCGATCAGAACATAGTGAGGACCTAAACCAACATCCTCGAGCATGCCAAACAATAAAATATTAATCCATAAGGATCTGCAACACGTTATCACCATCATGTCAGCCAAGAACATGAAAACCTTAAGCGCACAAGGAAAAATATTCAATCACGAATATGCCGATCAATGCAAGTGTATTGAACTGATAGAGAACAATCTAGAAACATCACTGAATATCTCATAAACATACGCAACAACTAGATTCACCAAAATTGCAATCTCATCTTCCAAACTTGCTATAGTAATTGAATAATTGTAGGAACACAAGACTTCATAACTTTCTTAATTCTTGATGCGTACCACTGAAAATTTTAGACAACATACTAGATAAGCTCAACAACAAACCCTTTAGTGCACACCACTTGATCATCTATAAACATAGCATTCTATCACTCTGACCTTCTCAGCTTCACTGGCTGCCTGCAATATATTTATTACAATTTTGTCAATCTCCTCGACATATACAACCTTAATAATCACCAATTCTAATAGTGTTGACATCAATGATAACCACATATCAGAAACACAAACACAACATCCAACACCTTGGTGGTGGAACCAATGGATATGGAACCTCCAACAAGCACCATATATGGTTTGATTGGTTCTTGGGTCTATGAACACTGAACAGAAGTTATATTTTAAATTTTTTTCTTTAATTTTGTCATAAGATAATTTGTTTGAATAGAGTTATCTTAGTTCTTCCCTCTTGTTTGAAAAATAGTTAATATGGCCACTCACAGATACTATGTGAGAGATGATAAATTGTAGTGAACTGGTGGGGTGGACCTATGGGAGTTCATTGTTGTTTGATCTCTCAACCTTCCCATTAATGCCTCAAGCTCTTTCTTATTTATTTCTAGTTGACCTAATATATTTTCTTGCGTTATTAAAGAATTTTGAGGCATTGGAGGAGGGGTTTCTTGTGGTTTTTATTTAGTAAGGTTTTGACAAGGAGGTGAATCAGGGTTTTGATCAACTGGTGGTGCATTATTATCTCCTAGAAACTAAACAAAATCCACTCAAAAAACTAAGTAAATATATCTATTTAATAAAAAAATAAACTAAAAAACTAAAAATACTTGCCTCTTCAACCTTGGTGATGTCATGGTCATATTTTGGAAAAAAAGCAATGAAAAATGGGCTCTCCAATAATATGAGCATGCTCCAAATCACTTGTAGATTGCAGATTTGAGTAACAATCCAAAATGAAAATGAGAAAAGTTTATTCTTTTTTGTTTTTATGCTAACTTGTCATAACGTGAGTTTATTATAATGTGCTCACATCACCAGGGGGCTAAAAAGGGGAGTGGGAAATTTTTGGTCCTCCATATTTTGAACATACCAATAATTACTTCTTAGATTGTTGCACTCACCTAATTCTTTCATGTCCTAAGTAGCTACCTTAGCACATAGGGAAGCACATCACACCTATTTTTATCACATTGGGGGTATCACATCTTTCATTTTATCATATTAGGGGCATCATGTCTTCCCTTTTATTGCATTGGGGGAATAATGCCTTCCCTCTTTACCATAATGGGGGCATCAAGCCTTCCCATTCAAAATCATCATGTTTCCTCTTTACATATTGCACCTTCATAGACACATCTTTCTATTTGAAAGCATAGTGCTTTCTTTTACATATTATCATCTATTTCCATGCCATTATACTAACATGAGTGTCTATGGATATTGAAGGCCACATAACCATTATTTCCGCATTCTAAATACAATATCATAATCATTGATGCTATCTCTAGCACATGTGTGTATCATGCTTATATTTTGGAATATGCACATGATTGTTACATAATGCATTATTTACAATCATTGCTACATATCCTTACATGATTATATACTTACATGCTTAGATTGAAAAGTGCCTCCTATAATTCCTTGTATCTTATGAAAGTCACATATGAAAGTGCTAAGAGACTTATGATAATCCTAAGGGACCTATGGTAGTCCTAAGAAACTTATGGAAGTTCTAGGATACCTATGATAGTCCTAAAGAGACCTATGATAGTACTAAAAGACCTATGACAGTCCTAAGAGACCTATGATATTCTTATTTGCTTTATTTTTCTCATTTTTCTCTATTGTACTTGTTTTTATGAGGATAACACCCTTAGCTAAGTGTGAAACTCAACTATCCTATGAAACATGGGATCATATTCAAGTTGTGGGTTGCCTATGACAAAGATGAACCTCTAGAGTGAGCTGGTTCCCTTGATGGACCTCCTCAAAGCTTGTTGGTTTGATAAGAAAAAGGATTGGAAAACTAAAAATTAGATAAACTAAACCTAGGAGGTGATGCACCAATGATGAAAATACTTTGTACTTGTTGTTCTAACTCACAATTCTTCTCAAAAACTCAGCTTTAACCCTATGCACAACTCAATTTTTTGATCAACTTTGTAAATGAGACCTAACTCAAAGATTCAATACTAAAATCATAAAAAATACCCCAAATCATTCACAATATTACTCCATACATGAAATTTGAGAAAGAAAACTTGCTACTTTTTATTGATAAAAAAGGAGTTTTGCCTATATAGTCTTTGAAAATACTGAAAAACTACATAAAATTTGTTTCTCTATATTGAAACTATCTCAAAATTTGAGTTACAATCTCTTTCTTTTGCATAAGGAAAAAAGAAAGCATATCAAGAATTTCTCTAAAAAGAGCTGAATGCTTGGTCTTATAGAAGTCCTCTTCAGTCAATTGAGGATGAACCTTGTAGAATATGTGAAGCTTGCATAATTTGATGAATTAGATGTGAAACTAGAAGTAAAATCATGCAACCTTTGGTGAAGAGGAGTTGACTTGAACTACTGAATTGTTGACCTTTGCATGATCCTTGAAGTTTTCTCCAACTCAACTTGAATTGGTCTTCTTAAAAAAACATGAAATTGATATCATCAATCAATTTGCATGAAAATTTCAGTTGGTAGGCTTACAAGGAAAAAAGACTCTATTTTAGGACTCCAAACTTTATCAAAATGCATGATTTTATCCCCAAACTCCTCTTAACTCAAGTTATGGCCATATGGGTTGCTAAAAAAGGATTTAAACTGCTTGAAATCACTTCCAAACTACACTTTTCTTAGCTTTAATATCTGAATGATCTTACATGAGGCTTTTATATGTTGGAGTTACTTGAAAATAACTAGTTTCTTGAAGACAACCAACTTCTCAAGAGTGGTGTAGGACAAATCAAAGATTATCTTTGATACATGCTATCAAGTCCTTATATATCCTTCATCTCCATAGGTCTCTAGTTGTAGCTTTCCTTCTATTATCTTTATCCATTATTGACATCTTGGAGTCTTTCCACATAAGTCATCTTTCAATGTTTGGTCTTGATAGCTTCAAGACTATCTCCCATCCTTATGCTATCATCATTTGTAATAAGTCTACCATTATCATACTTGTCATGACTATCTATCAGGATTTTAATTCTGTTCTCTACCTTTGGATGCTTTTGTGTTCCTGGACTAGCTACCTCACTGTCCATCTACTCAATTTGATTGTGGCATTGAATGCCATAGCATTTTATGGCTACCTTCTTTGCATTTATAACTATCCAAACATTACATGTCATGCATCTCACCATGTCTAGCATGACTATGCTCTTTAGGTTTGTTTCATCTCACTATTCTTGACTGTCCTCCAAACCATGTTGACAGTCCTTGAATTTATGAGGTTACTACCCTAACAAACTTGTTTTCCTTACATCTTATGGCTGCCTTATTTGAATTTAAAGATTGTCCTTAGCTATTTGATGCTTGAAGCTTGATGAATCTTAGACATGCTACCATTTGATGCATCTCTTTTAAAACAATCTCATGCTATTTTGTAGTCATGAGCCTCATCATGTAAAATATGCCTTTTGTCCTTTCTAGGGTTATCATTTTATTTGAAACCTCTTTTATGATTGCCCTTAAAAATTCTCATTTATTTATGACTAGCTTTATATTGGAAAAATCATTTATGACTTGTTCTTCTAGGCTTACCCACCTTCATTATCAATGAACTTTCTACTCCTTTTATTGTCATTCACTTGTTTCCCTTTGAATTTCATGACTTGCACAATGATGGAATGAAAGTCATAAGCACTAGGACTGCCCTCTGAAACATTTTAGGAATGCTGTCCTCATTGACCTTTGGCTGCCCCTATCTCATTAACATCAATGCATATGATTGTCCTTTTTCTTTGAGAGTGAACTTGGATACCTTTTCCTCTTGTTTGACTTGTATTAATCTTGTGAAATGAGGTTGTTGTCCTTGAAAAGACTTTATGGTTGTCCTAACTGTGTATGAATTGCCCTTTAGATAGATTACTGTGACCCTGGTTTTTAATTGTAGACCGTTTCTTCAACCATACCCTTTTAGCTCTAATAATGTCATTTGAGTGGCTTTGAGATCAAATTTACTCAAATAAGGGCATATCACAAGGTTAAGAGATAGAAAATAAACAAGAAATAGCAATGCTCATTGCCATTTCATAACCATCTATACAAACTTTATGGATCATTTGGCATATTAGTTGAAGGCTAGCTAAATTTTGGTCAACAATCTTATGGTGATTGGAAGTCTTATTTATTAGAACCTTGGATGATCTAATGTAATAGATGTTAACAATCAATAGAAGTTAGTTTGAAGTGCCTCGAGATAATAACCCCAAATAAAGCAGTCATAGACGTGGTGTTAACTCCCTCACAATTATGCATCTTAAGATCTACCGACATTAGAATTCTCATAAAATCTTCCTTCTCAGACCTTATAGCCATCTTTTATTCTCTCTTGCTTGCTAAAATGCATAGCTTCCTTATGTGAAGATAGTGTCTTGTGAGGTATGGCTTTTGGCCTCTTTCACAACTTCATCACATTCTACACCCTTCTATTACTTGGACTGTGCACTTATGTATATAATAATGCTACTTCAAGTTATGCAGGCTTCCATAGATGTGTAGTTTCATAACATCATCGTGCATTCCTTTGTTAATAGATTTTAGTGTTTTGTGATTTTGTTGCCCCTATAGATTGTTCACTATGACAATTATGTGTTACTCACACAACCACAACTCCTTGGTGAAAATCATCATCTCCTTTTCCACCTTTCTTGACCCTCTTTTAGACCTTGTATAACAATCCTAAATGCTTATGATTGCCTTCATGGACTGAAACTATCCATTTTTCTTTGCCATTGACTGTGTGTAAACCCTTGTCTCCTACCCCTGTAATGACTACCTTCAATTGTTGATTGACTCTCCCTTTTTGATATTCTCTAATCCATTTTCATGATAGTGGTCTCTATAATTTATGTCTGTCCTTAAACATATACATAGTCATAAATCCATCTTCCTCCTAATTTTCAAAACATTGCATATTGACCTAAGGCTGCCCTTTTCAATTCTAGTGATTGTCATTTAAGTCTTTGATATTGTCCTTTATTTAATAAGGTCATTGTACACAATCTTTGCAAATATTTATAACAAAAACTAATGGTTGCCCCCTTTATGATAGTCCAAGCATGGACTCTTATCCTCTCTAAACTATGAGGTGTATCCTAGCTCAAGATCAAGTATGGGAGCCTTTTGAAGGAGATATTGAGGGTCTGCAAATGAAAGACTTGATGCCCAATCATTGAGTGTGGTGGATTTTCCACCCCTTGATTGTGCAATGAAATTTTTGTCCTTAGCAAGCACTGAGATTCTTATTTCTAACGTGCAACTTTCCTCATGAGATTGATGTATTTTTATATGCTCTCTATCCCCTTTCAACTCTTTCAACTCTGTCTTCTTCTTGAATGATGAATGCACATACAAGGTTTCCTAACTTTTGAAAATATGATTAATCAAAACCAAAACCTAAGGATACTAGGGTTTATACTTTTTATTCCTTTCAACAACTAAGAGGAGGGCATTATCCTGGGCTCAACCCTTGTGGGAGCCACATTTTCTCCACATACTATAATCCTGAGTAGGGTTTTGACTTTCTCATTCCTATTATCTCTTGTTTTCAACCTTCTTTGTTTCTTTCTCATAAAAAATAAAAAATAAAAAAACATAAACACAAAACCTATTGTGTATGCATTGAAAAGTGTTGAATGAAAGATTATAAGGAATAAATAAGAGATATTTTGAGTGCACCTATCAATATGAGCCCTAAATCTTCAAGTTTGCATGGCTGGGTGTGATTGAAGAGTTCATATCTAGATGCAACCTCTTGCTTTCTACTTTTTTTTGGCAAGATCAACCAAAACTCCTCCTCTATTCTCCATACAAGCTCCTACAATCTTTATTTCCAACAAAAAGTGAAACCTAGCCTCTTCACGTTAAGCTTTTCTTTTCTCTCTTCTATTTCTAGCACCTAGCTTAGAGTCATCCTTTTTCATTTTCATGCAAATTATAAAAAACTCTTTGGCGTGAAAAATTAAGGTTTTTTTTTTTTCCTTTCAACATGGATAAAACAACTTTTATTTAGATTTTTAGTATTTTCAAAGATTCTACAAGAAAAGCTCCTTTTTTATCAATATAAAGGAAACAAGTTTTCTTTCTCAAATTTCATGTATAGAGTAATATTGTGAATGATTTGAGTTAATCTTTTTGATTTCAGTATTGAATCCTTGATTAATACTAGGCAAGGCTATTCGTTTATTTTTTGTTTTAGCAGGAAAAACACCCCTAAGGTCTCCAAGAATGTAGTCCATTTTTATTGCAAAAATAATTAGAATTATTGAAATATCCCATTTAAATAATATCCTGGTTTTATTTAAAAATCATAAAAGAGCAATAAAGAGAAATAATGTTTCATTTAAAAGTCTTGTTAATTTTTTTTATAAAAACATTAAATTATTCCTCAATCTAGAGTTCCCATGCCAAAGACAAGATTAAAAGGATGACATGAAATAATAAAAAAAGGGCAACATGAAGTTCCACACCAAGTTTAAGGGATTGCATGAAATAAAATAAAATCAAAGAATTCCCACATTGAAAAATGGTGAAAGAGGTTTTCATGCCAAACTAAAGGGAAATCATTTGAGTTGCATGAAAATGAAAGGACAAAGACTCTAATTTTGGGCACCAATACTAGAGAAAGCAAGAAAACGAAAAAGGAGCTTCACATGAGAGGTTTAGGGCTAGTGTTTGCTGTTCAGAAGGATTTTCAGGAGGGATACATGAATATTTTGAAGGGGTTCTCAGTTTATCTCACCATGAGGAGCAAAAAACAAGAGGTTGCAACTGGATATGAGCTCTTTAATCACACCCAACCATGCAAATTTGAAGATTTGGGGCTCATATTGATAGGTGCACTCAATAAATCCTTTATTTCTTGCTTTTTACTTCTTGTTCAACACTTTTGAATTCATACACAATAGATTGTTATGATTACTTTGATTATTTTCATGAAAAAAAGAAAAGAAAGTTGGAAATACGAAATAATAGGCATAGGGAAATCAAACAAATGCATTAAAACCTTAGCCTATGCCATTAGTTGTTTACAAATCATAGGGATGTCAAGAATTTACTTAAAGTTGGTTGTGCAGGGAGAAAAATGTGCCTCCCTAAAGGGTTGAGCCCAAAACATAGCTATACAACTTCTTGTAGCTCACCTAGAAGAGTAGATACAAAGACATAGCCGATGACAGTGAGTTTTGCACAATCTTGGTCTTGCCTTGATATAATAAAAAAGTCATGATCATATGTCACTGGTATTAGCATTGTTTATTTTATTTCTCAAAAGGTTTCAGACATAGTCATGCTCATTTTTTAACAAAAGGCCATAACAACAAAGATTATAGTCCTTTTTGCAACTAAAAATGAAGGAGGACAACCCTTGTAACCCAATAATCCATGAATTGAATCTAAATCAAGGCCAATTTTGTAAGAGATAGTAATGAAAGTGCCTTGAAGTCATATATACATGAATAAAATGATAGTTAAGATAATGGTGAATGAAAGACAAAGAGGACAATCCATTCAATAGAAGGGTTTTTGGTGTGAGCTAAGAAAAATTGTGACAGTCATCATAAGTCAAGAGTTAATGAGAAAATTAAAAAATTCATAGAGGACCATGAAGCACATAGATTGAAGAGACATTCTTGTCAAAACCATGTGAAGGGCAGGCCATGGAACCAAGGTGAAGTATAAAATGAAACAATTCACAAGGGAATGAGGACATCCTTTAACCAAACGATGAAAAATGATAATAGCAATCAAAATATGAAGGACTGATGATAGTCACTAGGCTTTGAGGAGAAAAATGGAAAGGACTAGTTTTCATTAAGGATGGAAGTCCTTATAATCCTTGAGAAGGCATAGAGGGATTTGAGTTAAAAGTTGAAGACCTCATGCACCTTTTTCAATATGAAGAGTTCTACATATGATAGGAAGAAGGATAGAACACCCATGACATGTTTGTTTGAGGTTACATTTGAAGATGGACATGAAGGAAGACTCAAAACCATGTAGTGGGAAATGTGTTGAAGGAAAACCTCATGGTCAAGAAGGGCAGAGTAGGACTATTATGACAATCATTGCAAGGGCTGTATTAAAGTCAAGACAAGATTATGATGCAAAGGACATTCATAAGTGAATGAAATACATAGAGGGTAGTGGTCAAGGATAGTAGGTCTTTAGCACAATGCAATAAATGGAAGTCTTTATTAAGGAGGTTTCATAATACAAGAAGAAAATGATAATCATTGGTCCATATACAATGCATTATGAGAAGACAACTAACTCAAAGAAATCATCCAAGGGAATGTGCAAAGGTATTAAGAACAACCAAAGGCATGCTAAAGATGTGAAACACTCCAATCAACATGCATGAAAGTTTGAAAAGGGTAGAGTTCTCTAAGGACAATGTTTTTTAAGGAATTGATTGATGAATAAAGAATTCTATGAATAAATGACTATAGGTTATAAGTATACCTCTCCTTCAAGGCATGAGATGCAATAAATAAATACAAGGATGATGCCATAGAATGCAAGTACATTCACAATGAAAGGGGAAACACATATGATAGTCAAAGGGAAATAAATATGGCAGTCAAGGGGAAAAAATATGACAGTCAAAGGGTAGCAAATATGATAGTCAAGGGGCAGCAAATATGACAGTCAAAAGGGAAAAAAATATGATAGTCAAAGGTGCAACACATATGATAGTCAAAGGACAACAAATATGACAGTTAAAGGGCAACAAGTTCATTAACAATGAAGGTGGGTAGACCTAATGGAAGGACAAGTCATACATGATTTTTCCAATATAAACACAGTCATAAATAAATGAGCATTATAAGGGCAATCATAAAAGAGATTTCAATAGAGGGACAATAATATAATGACCTTGAAGGTGTCATGCAAACAATTCTCACCAATATCTCAAGAAACAAGGGGACAATCATGTGCTAAATGGGAAACATTGCAAAGAAGCAAGGGACCGTGAGATCATTGAAAAGGATGGAAACCTCATAAAGTATAAGGACAATCATAAATGTATGAGGAAAATCACCATACATCCAAGGATAACAGTCAACATATATTATTCATCAACATGGTTGCAAAGGGCAGTGATATAAAGGATAGTCCTTTTAAAACCTTTGGAGTTTGATACAAAAACCACCATAAATGCATGCATAACATCCATAGAGTGGCATTTCAAGTCAAGGGATAGTCATACTAATGATAGTAAGATAGTCCTCAAGTCTCAAAAGGATAATGAGTTATTTAAAAATATTAAAAGAGGGCAAGAAATCATGAAAAGATAGTCACCATGAACTTTGCATGATTAATAGGCCAGTGCCTCAAAAAAAGAGTAAGAAATTTGATGATATTAATATCATGGTAGATACGAATTTAATGATATATCCAAGCATAGTCAAGACTTAAGGGGTTTTATCTTGAGTTATGATAGTCATTTCATAGTTGGATATGGTGATCACAACCACTCCAAGTTTGCATGCACAGTAACTAAAGTTTCTAAGGAAAGATAAAAAATGGTATTAGATTTCATATACATAAATGGTCATATGATTGCCATAGGAAAAAATTATAAATAATATGCAAAGATAGTCAAATTCATGCACAATCAAGACAACTATCACAAAAGAAAGGACAACAAGGTGTAAATGAAGTCTTCAAAAGTACCATAGATCCCTATCAATATTTAAGTCAATAAAGGCTAAGAATTAAGGGGTTTTATCTTGAGTTAGTACAAATATTTAAATGTTAGAGTGAAAAAGACACTGAGAGGGGGGGGGGGGGTGAATCAGTGTCATTAACTATTTTGACAAATTTTACTAAAACTGAAATAAAACAGATTTATGCTCTCATTTATCAATGATAAACTCATTCATGTATTGAATGCAATCCCATATAACTGAAATGAGAAGTATGATAGTGAAACATAACATATTAAATCATACACACAAAGAATCAGATGAACCACAGATAAGAAAAATGACACCAGATATGTCGAGTGGAAAACCCTCCTGGGGTAGAAAAACCACTCCTAAACTACTGCCTTTCTAGGCTTTTTATTTTAATAACCTCTTTTAGCAATGCCTTATAGGCTGATTTTTGAGCACCAACTCAAGGAGCACCAATTCCTTTTCTATTTACAGTAAGTAATACAATGATATAGAGGATTTCTCTATTTCTATCTTTTCTCTCAAGTGCCTCTTGACAAACAATAACTAAAATCCTCAAAGTTCAAGAATGAACTTTCAGAATTCTAGCCATTATCAAGCTTTAAGACCGCTTGATATTGAACTCATATTTCAATTTTTTTTTTCAATCTCAAAAACTCAACATTTCTTCAATACAATAGCTGTGATGTACTCACACTCATTTCACTCTTTATTTTTCATCAATCTTAAAACTATTATCACTCTCTATTTTTCTTCTTACAAAAATGACATGATTGCATTTTAGAAAATTACAACCCAACAACTTATTTTCTATATTTTCAAAACAACAGAGGTAAATTTGAAAGTACCCACTTTCTGTCAAATCTCTTTTCCAGGTATTATAGTGATTCTGAGAAAATGTTGAGCATGGATGTTTGCTTCTGAAAAAATGGTCAAGGAATATGCAATTTTAGAAAGAAGACTAAACCCTGTCCACACAAGGAGCCTGCACAGGAAATGCTAACTAAAAAAATGAATTAAACAATATATGCCATGCACAAAATACCTTCGAATACTGTTGCAACAGAAAATGTAACTGAAACACCCATTTGATCATTTTTCAGAAAGAAGCAACGGTTCCTCAAAAATTAGATGATAAGGTGAATACCTGAGGAGTGCAAGGGAAACTGTCATGGAGAAGTTTACCAACCTGGCTATAAGAGAAAATAGCAGAGCTTCTTCCTATTTCAAGCCTCCATCCAATGGCAAAAGGCTAACAAAGACATCGACCATGGAGAGGATCTTGTAGAGAGCTCTCTTTGCTATCAAAGAGTAGTAGAAGACAAAGAAACTGACTGAGTAACGACTGAGCCTCAACACCCATGGAAGTGATAGAGCTAGGGTTCCAAACCCTCAAGCTTGTAAAGCACAAAATAATGACCTAATTTCATTTTGCAAAGCAATCGATGCCATTTCCAAGAATTGATAAAGTTTGAAGTCCAAAAGGACTGAAGTCATAAGTAGAAACCTCATAATGCATTCTAAATTTCGCGGACAAGCCAATGCGATGCATGCCGACAATCTCATTACCTCTGGAATGCATACAAATCATCGATTAACATTATCAATGGTAAGCTTTAATCGATGATCAATGATTAAGCAAGTAAGAATAGTGACACAATTATGTCATTAGTAATTTGTCATGACCACTTAAAACAAATTCCGATTACCTTAGCCATCATTGTTACCAAGAATTCAAAGCCATGTCACTTTCATAGTGACTTTTAAATAAAAAAATACTTCATACCTGCTGTCGACCTTAAGGCCTAGTGAATTATCAAACATAAGACCCAATCCCATGCAAATGTAAGGTTCAATTTATTGACCTTTATTCAAAGCCATTTGCCATGACATAAAGCTTGATTTATCCAATGCCTTTTGTAATGTAATAAAGGCTAATTCCATGCCAATATCAATTGTTTAAGGAAATCTGATAGGGTTTTCTTAAAACCAAAAAACCAACTCCATTTGATGATTCCAAAAACCAAGTTAACTAAAAGCATTACCTGAATGAGGCTGAAAATAAAAATACAACTCTGAAGTAGTTCAAAAACATTATCAATGTCAGAATGTTAGAAATCTGAACATGCCAATACCACATAAACCCGTAAATCACTATAGCCCAGTAGCACAAAATGTCAAATGAAAATTATACCACCTGGACATGGAAACATTATCCTGTAAACAAGATTCCTTGTAATCTACACATGGATTCAAGAGATTAGTGCCATCAAAACCAACATCAAAATGCTGAAGTAAGTATGACAACACAGAATATAAATAGTGCAGCTGATAATCAACCACAAAGATGTCAATCTGAAACACAATATTGTCATCAAGGAAAAATACCAAAAGAGAAGCTCAACAAACCCCCCTTTGTCCTTGATGGAAAAAACTGAACCACCAAACATAAATACTGAACCAGAACCAAGAGCTCATAATTCTCTCCCTTTTTGTCACAAGGATAAAGGGAAGACAACAATGAAATGCCAAGAAGTTGCAGATGTAGCAATGGAGCAACAAAGTATGAGCTACAAAGAGAGCTGACCAGCTCCCCTGATCACCAAGATAGATTATTAAGATAGCAAATATTGAGAGAGAAATCCTAATCTAGATCGAAGTCTTTAAAATACCTCTTTAGCCAAAGGCTTAGTGAAGATGTCAGCTACCTATGCTTGTGTAGGAACATATTGCACAGAAACCTCATTAGCCAACACCTTTTCATGAAGAAAGTGAAATTTAATAGCAATTTGTTTAGTGCGAGAGTGCATAATAGGATTTTTGGAGATATTAATCACACTAGTATTATCACACAAAAGAGAAATAGGTCTAGGAACTTCAATACCCATGTCAGATAAATTTTGTGACATCCAGATTACTTGAGTATAGCAAGAGGTGGAATCTATATATTCTGCTTCAGTAGTGGAGAGTGAAACAAATTCTTGTTTTTTGCTGTGCTATGCCACTAAAGGATCACCAAGAAAGAAAGCAACACCACTGGTGCTTTTCCTATCATCCAGAAAACCAGCCTAGTCAACATCAGTATATGCAATTAATGAAAAATCATTGCTTCTATGATACTAGAGTCCATAATCAAGAGTGCCCTGAACATATTTAAGAATCATTCTAACAACATTAATATGAGATTCCTTAGGAGATGACTGAAATCTTGCAACCATGCAAACTACTTGAATTGTGTCAGGTCTAGAGGCTGTTAGATATAACAAGTTGCCTATCATTAACCTATAGTTAGTTGGATTTACAACAAAAGAATCATCAACCTTGCTGAGTTTGCAGCCGGTAACCATTGGAGTGCTAACTGGATGATATTAATCCATTTGAAATTTCTTTATCATCTCTCTTGCATATTTTGTTTGAGAGAGAAAAATACCAGTTTCAAGTTGAGAGATTTGAAGACCTAAGAAGAAGGTTAGTTCTTCCAACATTGACATTTCAAACTCAGATTCCATAATCTAAGATAATTTTTTACTCAAAGCAGTACTGTTGCAGCCAAATGTAGTATCATCAACATAGATTTCAACAACCAGAATATCAGAACCTTCAATCTTAACATAAAGATTGCTATCTACACCTCTACTAAAACCTTTTGAAATTAAATGACTATCCAGTCTAGAGTACCAGGCTCTAGGAGCTTGTTTTAGGCCATATAGAGCCTTTTTCAGCCTTATAAACATGATTGGGCTTGTTTTTGCAAATAAACCCTTTAGGATGTTCTATATAAACTTCTTAATCCAAATAACCATTCAGAAAGGCAGTTTTGACATCCATTTGATATACAGTAAAGTTCTTCAAAATAGAATAAGCCAAGAATATTCTAATAGATTCAAGTCTAGCTATAGGTGCAGAGGTTTCACCAAAGTCAATACCTTCTTGTTGAGCATATCCTTTGTAGATATACCTAGCCTTGTTGCAAACAACATGGCCATTTTCATCATGTTTTTTTTTGAATATCCATTTTCCCCCTATGACATTTTTGTCATCTGGTCTTGGGACTAAGTCCCAAGTATGATTTTTCTCAATTTGATCAATTTCTTCCTGCATTGCATTAAGCCAACATTCATCAGTTAGGGCTTCATCAAAATTTTTGGGCTCAAACTGTGTAATTAAATAGAAAGCAATAAGCTCAGCTATGTGAGATTTTTCATCAAAGCTAACAATTCTTCTTCTTGTTTGAACTCCTGTAGATTTATCTCCAATAATCAGATCTTTAGGATGGTTTCTAGCAAGAGATTTTGAAGGTATTTTTGTTACACATTTTTTAGGACTTGTTTCAACATTTTTAGAACTTGCTTCAGCTAGTTTAATACTTGCTGATTCTACTTTAGGTTTCGCCGTTTCAAAGCCTTCTGAATTTATTTCAAATTCAAATTCTTCTTCCTCATCATCCTACATAGGTTCAACATCTAAAAGCATATTTTCATCAAATTTTACATTGACAGATTCAATAATCTTATTCAGCCTATTATTAAAGCATTTATAGGATTTTCTATGAGTAGAGTATCCTAAAAAGATACCTTCATCAGACTTAGATTGAAAGCTGCCTAAGTTATCATAATCTCTCTTGATAAAACATTTATAGCCAAATATTCTGAAGTATTTAATTGAGGCAGATTTACCATACCACAGTTCATATGGAGTGAAATTGGATTTCACTATGATTTGTACTCTATTCAGGATATAGAAAGCTGTATGAACAAATTCTTTCTATTACATGTTTGGAAATTTTGCTTCATCCAACATTTTCCTTGCCATCTCTTTTATTGTTATGTTCTTTCTCTCAACAACCCCATTCTGTTGAGGTGTTCTGGCAACAAAATATTGTCTTTTTATGCCATGTCTTTCACAGTAGTTAATGAATTATTGTGAGGTGAATTCACCACCTTTGTCAGAGCTTAGATATTTCAATTTTAAATCTGACTCCCTGTCAACCATTTTTCTAAAGACTTTAGAGCATTCAAAAGCTTCAGATTTATGCTTGAGAAAAGTAACCCATACCATACGAGAGTAGTCATCAACAAATAGCATGAAATATTTCTCACCATTGATAGATCTAGTCCTTGTGGGACCACATACGTCTGTATGAACAAGTTCCAGAGGCCTAGTAGAAGAATGTTCTTTAGATTTAAAGCTTACCTTTGTTTGCTTGCCTTTGAGACATTCTTTACAGATTGCATTTTCAGGTTTTCTTAAAATAGGCAGACCTCTTACATTCTAGTTTTTGCTGATCCTAACCATATTGGCAAAGTTAATGTGACCTAGTCTCTTGTTCCACAACCAAATTTCTTCAACTTGAATCATTAAGAACATACCTTGATTGTTTTCATTTCCAGATGTGTCAAGAAGATTGTAAATGTTTCCCTTAGTCCTTCTTCTAGCAACAATAGCCTTTCCAAGCTTATTTTTAATCTCACATCCATGTGAAGTGAACAAAACATTATAGCCACTATCATAGATTTGACTGACACTTAGAAGATTGTGCTTTAGACCTTCTACATAATACACATTGTAGAAAGGAGTGTCCTCATTCAGAAGAAGTGAACCTCTACCTTTGATTTGTATACCAAAACTATCTCCAAACTTCACATATCCACTTAAGTAATCTTCAAGATTTGTGAACTTTTCTTTGTCACCAGTCATATGGTTTGAACAACCACTATCTAGGACCCCTAAGTCCTTTTTCTTGGAATGGAAAGCTGTTTGAACTAACATAGTTTGTTCTATGTTGTTGACAATTTTAGGTTTCAAAACCTTTTTGGTTTTTTGCTGTTTATTTTGCAGATCAGCTTTGCATTGCTTAGCAGAATGACCCATGGAATTGCATTTGAAGCATCTAATCTGTCTAGCAAAGCCAAGATTTTTCCTATGACCAAATCTATAAGTTCTAGGATTCATAAACCTATAAGAGCTCACTTTGTGGCCAAATCTGTTGTAGAAATAACAGTACCCATAAAAGAAAGAGTGAGAATTATATGATATTCTATTATTCCTAAAAGGATGAACATGATCCTTATCAGAATCAGGATGATTAGATTCAGAACATTTGTTTCCAGCAACAATATTATCCTTTGCACTATCATTTGAACATTCACCCTTCATGAATCCAATACCTATTTTGTCCTTGTTCAATTTTTTCTTACTGAGCATGTCATTCAGTTTTAGAGTACTCTCATACTTTTCAATGGTCTTACTAAGATCAACAATTTCATGTTCAAGTTTTTGAATTTCTTGATCTTTATGATTTAAGCCAATACGAAGACAATCCTCAACTCTCTTGGCTTCTTCAAGTTGAGTCTTCAAGGAGACTCTCTTGATTTGTGAGTTTCTCTTGTGCAAGATCTTGAGCATAATTTTGTTCTTGAGCACACATTTGTTTTTTGAGTTTTCTTAGCTCTTTTAATGCACATTTTAGTTCACCTTCAAGATCCACTTCGCCAACTTCAACATCATTGTTGTTAGTATCTTCTTGCTGAATGATTTCAACCATGAATAGGTTTTCATCTTCTTCATCTAAAGAATCTTTAGATTTAGTGTCTATTTCATTTTTGTTGAACAAACTCTTCTTCTTTTTGAAGTTGAATTTGTGTTTAGGTCTATAGGCCTTTTTCTTAGGCAATTTTTCAAATTTCTCATTGTCACTATTCAGATCACCATAGGGGCACATTGTAGCAAAGTGGTCTATTTTTCCACAGTTAAAACATTTGAAGGGAAGTTTTCCCTTATATTTTCCAGACCCCTTTTTGAGCTTCCTAACAAAGTGGGATTCTTTGGAATCAATTTTTTTTGATTCAGTAGCCTCATCTTTTATTTCCTTTCAGTATTAAATGTAGTTTCTTTTGCAGAGGAATTATTTTTACCGATTCTCATTTCATAGGCAGTCAGAGTGCCTTGTAGGCTATCTAGAGTAAGCTGGTCAAAGTGTTTCTTCTCTTCTAGAGTAGAGACCTTAGCTTCAAATTTAGTCGGTAAGGTTCTGATGACCTTAGTTACAACATCAAATTATTTTACTTCTTCTCCCAGACCCTTTATAGCATTGACAATTTCATCAACTCTCAAGAAGTACTCAACTACTTTTCATTGTCCCTCATTTTTATTTCTCCAAATTGATGTTTTAGAGTGAGGAATTTTGACTGTTTTACTTTTTCATTACCTTGATAGATAGTTTCAAGTTTAATCCAGATATCCTTAGAAGAGCTGCAATGCACGACTTTGATAAAGACATCTTTAGTTAGAGCACACAGGACAACATGTTTTTCTCTTGCATTAGTTTCATATATTTTCTTTTCATCAAAAGTTGTGGTCAATGTAGTTGGTATAGTGTACCCAATTAACACTATTCTCTACACATCAAGGTCAATAGAAGTTAGATAAGTCTCCATTGTGATTTTCTAGAATACATAATCAGTTCCATCAAATAATGGAGCTCTAGTCATGGATGTGCCTTCATGAGCTTGAGACATTTTGAACAAACTCCAAGGCCAAAATCAATCCTAGGTGGATAGACCTATCAGAGGACCCTACACTTTGATACCAATTGTTGGAGAGAAAAAGACACTGAGAGGGGGGGTGAATCAATGCCATTAACTGTTTTGACAACTTTTACTAAAACTGAAATAAAACAGATTTATGCTCTCATTTATCAATGATAAACTCATTCATGTATTGAATGCAATCCCATATAACTGAAATGAGAAGTATGATAGTGAAACATAACATATTAAAGCATTCACACAAAGAATCAGATGAACCACAGATAAGCAAAATGACACAAGATATGTCATGTGGAAAACCCTCCTGGGGTAGAAAAACCACTCCTAAACTGCTGCCTTTCTAGGATTTTTATTTTAATAACCTCTTTTAACAATGCCTTATAGGCTGATTTCTGAGCACCAACTCAAGGAGAACTCAGTTTGAAACACCAATTTCAAGGAGCACCAAATCCTTTTCTATTTATAGTAAGTAATACAATGATACAAATGATTTCTCTGTTTCTATCTTTTCTCTCAAGAGCCTTTTGACAGACAATAATTAAAATCCTCAAAGTTCAAGAATGAACTTTCATAATTCCAGCCATTATCAAGCCTTAAGATTGCTTGATATTGAACTCATATTTCAAATTTTTTTTCAATCTCAAAAACTTAACATCTCTTCAATACAATAGTTGTGATGTACTCACACTCATTTCACTCTTTATTTTTCATGAATCTTAAAACTATTATCACTCTCTTTTTTCTTCTTACAAAAATGACATGATTGCATTTCAGAAAATTACAACCCAACAACTTATTTTCTCTATTTTCAAAATAACAGAGGTAAATTTGAAAGTACCGACTTTCTGTCAATCTCTTTTCTAGGTATTACAGTGATTCTGAGAAAATGTTGAGCATGGAGGTTTGCTTCTGACAAAATGGTCAAGGAATATGCAATTTTAGAAAGAAGAATGAACCCTGTCCACACAAGGAGCCTGCACAGGCAATGCTGACTGAAAAAATGAATTAAACAATATATACCATGCACAAAATACCTTCGAATACTGCTACATCAGAAATTGTAACCGAAACACCCATTTGATCATTTTTCAGAAAGAAGCAAACACTTGTCTTCAATTTTTGTGCCAAGAGAAGTAACGATTCCTCAAAAATTAGATGATAAGGTGAATACCTGAGGAGTGCAAGGGAAAATTTCATGGAGAATTTTACCAACCCAGCTGTAAGACAAAACAATAGAGCTCCTTCCTATTTCGAGCCTGCATCCAATGACAAAAGGCTGACAAAGACATCGACCATGGAGAGGATCTTGTAGAGAGCTCCATTTGCTGTCAAAGAGTAGCAGAAGACAAAGAAACCGACTTAGTAACGACTGAGCCTCAACACCCATGGAGGTGACAGAGCCAGGGTTCCAAACCCTCGAGCTTGTAAAGCACAAAAGAATGACCTAATTTCATTTTGCAAAGCAATCGATGCCATCTCCAAGAATTGATAAAGTTTGAAGTCCGAAAGGACTGAAGTCATAAGTAGAAACCTCATAATGCATTCTGAATTCCGTGGACAAGCCAATGCAATGCATGCCGACAATCTCATTACCTCTAGAACGCATACAAACCATTGATCAAAATTATCAATGGTAAGCTTTAATTGATGTTCAATGATTAAGCAAGTAAGAATGCTGACACAATTATGTCATTAGTAATTTTTCATGACCACTTAAAAAAAATGCCGATTACCTTAGCCATCATTGTTACCAAGAATTCAAAGCCATGTCACTTTCATAGTGTCTTTTAAATAAACATACCTCATACCTGCTATCAGCCTTAAGGCCTAGTGAATTATCAAACATAAGACCCGATCCCATGCAAATGTAAGGTTCAATTTATTGACCTTTATTCAAAGCCATTTGCCATGACATAAAGCCCGATTTATCCAATACCTTTTGTAATGTAATAAAGGCTAATTCCATGGAAATTTTAGTGTACCATATACCCATGCCAATATCAATTGTTTAAGGAAACCTGATAGGGTTTTCTTAAAACCAAAAAACCAACTCCATTTGATGATTCCAAAAACCAAGTTAACTGAAAGCATTACCTGAATGAGGCTGAAAAAAAAATACAACTTTGAAGTAGTTCAAAAACATTATCAATGTCAGAATGTTAGAAATCTAAACATGCCAATACCACATAAACCCATAGATCACTGTAGCCCAGTAGCACAAAATGTCAAACCAGAATTATACCACCTGAATATGGAAACATTATCCTGTAAACAAGATTCCTTGTAATTTGTACATGGAGTCAAGAGATCAGTGCCATCAAAACCAACATAAAAATGCCGAAGTAAGTATGCCAACACAGAATATAAACAGTGCAACTGATAATCAACCACAAAGATGTCAATCTGAAACACAATATTGTCATCAAGGAAAAATACCGAAAGAGAAGCTCAACATTAGAGTCACAAAGGCAATCCTTTAAGATTGAAAAGGGATAGTTTAAAGGGGATATTCATCTCAAAAGGGGCAGACTTCAAGGATGAGTAGTGAATGTCATGAATGAGCAGATATAAACCATGAGGGATAAATGTTGATGCACAATAGTGATGCTCAGGGTGTGAAACATTATATGAATGAACATGTTGGAAATGATTTGGTACTTGGGCTACTAGTAATAGAGGATCTAAAACCATCAAAAACTTCAAACAAGACAGTCATAAATAAGAAAATAAAGGCATAATTGAGTTTTTTACGACTACTAGATTATAAAGGGATAATCACAGTTGAAATGGAAAATAAATGGAAATTACTTGTTGAAATGAAGAGAAATAGGGTGGATATCAAATGTGGATGGTATGATGGACCTATTTTCCCTTATTTCATTAGGAAATGAGATCCACACAAAGAATTGACTTACAACCCTTAGGTGAGTCAACTCAATGAGAGAATCTACTGATTTCCTTATGATTGAAGATAGGGGTATTGGCCTGAACAACACTTTTGAGAGAAAAATAAAAATATTAAATGAACTCAATTATGCCCATTCAAACTTGAATAATCAATTTAAAGCATAACACAAACAAAAACAAAAAAATTTTGACAGATCTGGAAATGGTAGAGTGATGTGTACCTATCATCAAAATGTAGATTTGGGAGGCTACCTGGGACTCATTCGCCCATAGGCAAATGGGTATCTATGTAAAATTTTTACTCAACTCTTAGGATCCTTTGGTGTTAGTTTGTAGCTTCTGTTTGATGTGGGTTTTAATATCAAAAAGTCAGAAATGAGGTCTGTAGGTGAGATTCCGTGAATTGGCAACAATTTTGACAAATTTTCCAATTTTTCTCTTCAAGAGATCTTGAATCCTTCTTCAACCTACAATCTGCAACACAAACACAAGAGGGGAAAATTATTTGATTTTGGTGAATGGAGGTTTACCTTGGTCAAACCCCATTTGGGTAATTAAACCTTGAATTGAAATAATGAAACATGAAAGTAATGATGAATGAATAAGTGCTATGTTACAACACACCAAACCCTTGAATAAACCTTTGGAGGACTAAAATTTTGATCTTGATCTTGCATGAAATGGATTCAATGGATGTGGATCTAGATAATTGAATCCTGACTTGAATTCTTGACTTGGATCTTTGAAACCTACATCACAATGTTAGCTCCAAAAACATGCATGATTGCAAAAGACTTTGACATGATGCTTGAGATCTTGATTGCTGCAATAAATCACTAATAAATCTTCTCTTTAGTTCCCTTGATCATAATATTTGCTATATTTTTGCTTAGTTGAATTTTTGTATTGCTTAGGATTTGAATTGATGAAATAACCTTGTATTTATAGGTATCTATCCTTAATTTCCCAAAAATTAAACATCACAAGCCGACATTGAAATTTGAATTCGAGGACATTAAAATACCACCAAAAACATATTTTAAATTTGGTTTCAAAGGCCTAGGGAGGATCCATTCACCCATGGGCGAATGGGTCCCATGTCCCTATTCCTAGAACACACATTGCTCAAGGTAAAGTATTGTGTTGGCATTAATTGTTGTTCGATCTTTCCTTCAAAAAATATAATTGAGGGGACACAAAAAATTGTGAAAAATGTAAAGGAGTAATTTTTCCTACACTACATTTAGCCCCCACTTTAGTGAGAGGATGACCTTGTGTCAAATTCACACTAAAGTAGAAAATCAAGAGAGGTCTAATTGTACAAATGTTGGAAATGTAAGACAACAAAGGTCAAGGAGGATGATCAAGCCCCCAAGATCTAAGATCTGACGACAAACCAACAAAGGCACAAAGAGACACATACCTTTGTTAAATATGCAACAACAATGACAAGATACTCAATCATACAATTTAAAAGACTCAAATAAAGAAAAGAAGAAAAAAGGGGTGGATCAAGTCTAGACTATTTGTCCAACTCAATGTGGATCAAGCCTTAGCTATTTTTCCAAAAATGTTTACAAGTGGAAACCTATTGTCCACTATGCAAACAACATGTGCTCACATGGGCTGGTGAAATCCACTTTCCACTAGGTGAGCCTAGGAAGTGGCTAACTAACCATACCAAAGTTATACCTCTTGATAACTTTGATAAGGTGCCACATAATATGAATTTTGAGCTTCATAAGGCTAGAAAGTTGCATTATGCTAGACACTCATGAACAAAAATGACTCCACTGGAAAGAAAGATGTGTTATGCTTGGTGGCCCTGAAAAAGGGGTGTAACTTTGAGCTCCACAAGGCTAAAAAGATGCATTACGCTAATCACTCATGAAAAAAATGGCTCCACTAGGAAGCAAGGTGTGCTATGCTTGGTGGCCATAAAAAACATAAAGGCTCCATTGGCAAGCAAGTTGTGTTATGCTTGGTGGCCTTGATACATGCAATATGATATTCAAAGGGGTTTTTCTTAGTTCATGAAAGGTCTCATCCTAGGGAACATCATGCTTAATGTCTTGAAGAGAGGACTAGTCAAGAATAAAAGATTGAAAACTTAGGGAATGCAGTCCGTAGCATCACCATATGCCTAGAAAGGTCACAATCTTGAAGGAAATCATGCTTAATGTCTCCAAGAGAGGACTAGTCAAGAATAAAAGATTCACAACTTAGGGAATGCAGTCCGTAGCATCACCATATGCCTAGAAAGGTCACAATCTTGAAGGACATCAAACCCAATGTCATCATGAAGAAGACACGTTGCATGAAGTAAGAATCCCACACTAAAAAACATAAAAAAATTCAAAATGATAATGCCAATGTATGCCACCACTTTAAAAAAATTGCTAAACACCATGCTATGAGCAATTACTTTAAAGTAGAAAATGATAAATACTAAAAAATAAAGAAGACATGAGAGCTTATTTGGAAAGCCCTATGTCAAACAATTGTTTTCAAATGAAGCTACACCATGAAAAAAGGGCTGCCCCCAAATGAAATCCCAAACACATAAGGGATCCACGGATTTGAGGTAAGTGTATGTCTTTGCTATAATGTTATTATAGATCTAAAAAATGTCACCATTCCCAAAATACTCATAGAACTGGAAGAATGACACAAGAGAGCAAAAACAAAGAAAATATTTTGGTTCAACATAGAAGAGACATAAATGTCTCGACACCTTGCATCATCCCCAAAAGGAAAACAAAAGACAATAGAAAAGATAAAGGCTTACGATGTATAGAAGAATGTAGGTACAAATAGAGGAATGAACATAAAGACATGCCAAACAAAATGATACAGGGGATCACATTATGCACATGTAATCACACACAAAGAACATAAACAAAAAGACAAAGAAAAGACTAGTAAATCATATGTGAGTCAACCTATTTCAAGTCGTCTGCATCCCAATCTTGTTCATCATATGCAAAAGGTGGATAACTAGCCAAAGGGACAACAACAAGTGCCAAACTAGGACAAGGATATCTAACTCCTTTCTCCCACTAAGTGCAAGACAAGAATGAGCCGAGATAAGTGATGAGAATGTGCTCCTTGCAATAAAAGATTTATTAAATGTAATACATGTAATAATGAGCATTTTATGATTCTAAAACTATCACATGGCAAGGAGAAAATTACATGTAATTGCTATTTGATTATAATATCAAAGGAATTGTCAAGAGGATTAAATCCACTCAATATCTTCTTTAAAGCATTACACTCATCAGTAAGATGGCCAAGTTTTCGATGAAATACATAATAATTCATGTTTGTACTCTTACCTTTTTTTTTTTCTTTGATAGGTGGCAAGTAAATCAATCAATCCTAGATGGAGAAGTTGTTCCATTTTTCGTTCAATTTTTATTTTAGTGTGCAAAAATGACAATTATTTGACTTTATAAGGCTTGGATTTCTTGCTTGATTGGGTAACTTGTTGAAGTGGATTTGGAGGAGGATCTAAGATGATCCTATTGTCCTTGTGAGGTCTTGGTTGATCATTATGAAGGAGGACACTTATTTCCTTAGAAGATGTGAAGGGAGGAGGATCTTGATATCCTAGTCCTTTGGTATCTTTGTTTGGGATTTGTTCTAGTAATTTGTGGACTTCATGCTTATTGGTTATGTCGCATCCTTGTTTTCTTAATATCTTAAAGCCTTGAACATAACTCTCCTCTAAGTTAATGAGTGTATTAGTAACTCGGTTGGTATAAGATAGAAAAGTATCATTATTTCTCTTGTTAACAAGTTCATTAATGATTTATGGTTGAGGTTTGCTTTGTACTTCAATTTCAGGATGTAAAATATTGAACCTATCAAGTGATGGAATTATAGGTGGAGTTGGTTTTCGTATGGATGGGTAAAAGGATGCATTGTTCTCCAGATTGTGTAAAGAGTCTTGTATGACTTGTTGCATTCTCTCTTCATCTCGACCTAAGATTTCCACGACACAAGGACATTCATTAGGAGTTGATTGAGCATGATTAGGTTCTAGTTCATTAGGATCATCAATAAACACACAACTTGAGACATCAACCAAAGACATTAAGGACTTCCATATATTACCCCTGTAGATGTACATGATGCAAGAATGTATTAAAATGCAAGGAGATAACAAATTTTTAGATTTTAAACAAGATACTTTGTTGATTATACTATGCAAAAACTTGAAAAATGATGTCATGCAATTTTGATTTTCATTTTGAAACAATGCACTCAATTTGACCAATTAAACTTAATATAAAAGATGATTGTAGAAAACATAAATTATGGAAATTGAAACAAAAACAAAAAATGCAGACAAAGAGTTTTTAATGCCCAAAAATTCAGAAATAGGCTTGATTAGGGATTCATTCCCCCATGGGAAAATGGGTCTTTGGTCAATATTGTGAAAAATTAACTTACAAATTTCCGAGTTGATGTTTATGTTTCCAGATTTTGGTTGCAAACAGGTAGTTATAGTTTCAAATTTTTGGCATATCAAATCTAAATGAAAGTATGAAATGATAAATGACAAGCAAAAAGACCTAATTTGAGATGCAATTTTGATTCAATGTTTTGATTTAAGTGACGGATCATGTAATGTTATGTAAGCACTATGAAAAACGAGTTTAATACTATGCCATTTTTTGTGAATTTTCATATTTTCAATAATGCCAAAAATGCAATTTAACACCCTAAAATGCAAATCACATTGATGCAAATTTGAGAGATCTAAAAATGCAAACTAATGCAAAAGAATGCAAATATAGATCTAGGGTTTAAATGAACTCTAAATCAAAAAACTATGATGTTGAAATGTCAGGTTCACCAAAGTGAAACATAGAAAAATAGGGTAGATATCAAATGTGGATTGTATGATGGACCTATTTTCCCTTATTTTATTAGGAAATGAGATCCACACAAAGAATTGACTTACAAAACTTAGGTGAGTCAATTCAATGAGGAAATCTATTAATTTCCTTATGATTGAAGATGAGGGTATCAACCTGAACATCACTTTTGGGAGAAAAACTAAAAATATTAAATCAACTCAATATGCCCATTCAAACTTGAATCATCAATTTAAAGCATAACACAAACAAAAAAAATAAAGTTCTAACATATCTAGACATGGAAGGGTGATGTGTACTTGTCACCAAAATGTAGATTCAGGAGGCTACCTGGAACTCATTCACCCATAGGTGAATGACTCTCTATGCAGAGGTTTTACTTAGCTCTTGGGATCCTCTAGTGTCATATTGTAGCTTCTATTTGATCTGGTTTTCAATGTTGGAAAGTTGGAAATGAGGTCTTTAGGTGAGATTCCATGAATTGACAACAATGTTGACAAATTTTTCCAACTTTGATAACTTTTCCAATTTTTCTCTTCAAGAGATATTCAATCCTTCTTCAACTTAAGATCTGCACCACAAACACGAGGGAAAAATTGTTTGTTTTTGGAGAATGGAGGTTTTCCTTGGTCAAACCCCGTTTGGGTAATTAAACCTTGAATTAAAATATTGAAACATGAAAGAAATGATGAATGAAAAAGTGCTATGTTGCAACTTACCAAACCCTTGAATAAATATTTGGAGGAATAAAATGTTGATCTTGATCTTGCATGAAATGGATTCAATGGATGTGGATCTAGATACTTGAATCTTGACTTGGATCTTTGAAACCTACATCACAATGTTAGCTTCAAAAACATGGATGATTGCAAAAGACTTTGACATGATGCTTGAGATCTTGATTGCTGCAATAAATCATTGATAAATCTACTCTTGAATGCCCTTTACCATAATATTTGATATATTTTTTCTCACTTGAATTTCTATTATTGCTTAGGATTTGGATTGATGAAATAACCTTGTATTTATAAGTATCTATCCTTAATTTCTCAAAAATTAAACATCACAAGCCGAAATTGAAATTTGAATTTGGGGACATTAAATTAACAAAATATAGTTTCAAAGGCCTAGGGAGGACCCATTCGCCCATGGGCGAATGGGTCCTAGGTCCCTATTCTTAGAGCACACATTTCTCAAGGTAAAGTATTATGTGTTGGCATTAATTGTTGTTAGGTTTTCCCTTCAGAAAATATAATTTATTAGGCTTGTAGATGTAAAATAGGGCTTATTAAGGCACAATTAAGTCCAATTTAATTGAGGGGACACAAACAAAGAGTGAAAGTGGAAAGGAGTACATTTTCCTACACTACACTTGTAAATTTGCAAACTTGGATAAATTTTTCAGACCTATGATTTGAAGATGACAGTCATATAAACTTAGGTCATCAAGGTAATAGCAATCCTCATAATAGTTAAATGCATTATTTAATAAACTATAAGAATCCAAACACCAAGATGACCTAAGTTTATTGCAAGTAATTCACATGCCTGCTATTGTTTAAGGAGTTTCACAAAATGATCACCAGTTAAGTGGCCTTCCTTATTTTTCAAGAACTTAAAGGTAGTTTAGGCCTATTTTAGAATCCCACATGATCACAACTAGAGTTGAGAGGAGTTTGGGGCTAAAATCATGCATTTTAGGGTGGTTTGAGGCCCTAAAATAAATGATTTTTTTCCTTGTACGCCTAACAATTTGATGATCTCATGCGAAGTGTTTAAAGACATATTTTTAATCAATCTTTGTGCTTTTTTGAGAGGATCAGTTCAAGTTGAGTTGGGGCACAATTTCAGAAGCATGCAAAAGTCATAAAGTCAAAGAGGTCGAGTCAACTCTTCTACACCAAAGTTTGCATGACTGGCTACCAGTTTAGAGGCAACTCACATCCAGTTCCACATTCATGCAAGTTTGACATCTTCCATGAAGTTCAACCTCTTTTAGTTGAAGAGTTCTTCTACAAGACAAATCATTCAACTCTTTTCAGTTAGTTCTTTCATTTCTCTTTCTGTTTAATGAAAAAGAGAAATATTGTAACTCCTTTTGAGAGATATAGAGAAGGATTTTATATATTCTCAAGTATTATTTTTTAGATTTTCACAAGAAAAAAATTCTATTATTTTAATAAAAGAAACATATTTTCCTTCTCTAAATTCGTGTATTGAGTGTCTTTGTAGATGCTTTGATCTATTTTTTTATGATTATGAATGCAAAATCCTTGAATTATGTCTCATCACAAATCATTTTTATACTAGAATAAGCAAGAATTATGCATGTCATAAGTTGTGTTATTTCTTTCAATAGTTGTAGTTATGAAAAATTCTAGTTTTCCTTTAAGAACTTGAAGAACAACCTTTTTATGAAACATTGTTGTGTGAGCTTGTGAAAGATGAGTTGTCTATAGAGTAAAGCTGATTTTTTTAGAGAAGTTGTAAGTTGAAACAACAGGTATAAGTCTTAGATTTTTGGTGCATCACCTCCTAGAATCAACAATCTTTTTAGTTTCAATTCTTTTATCCCTTTTCTTGATTGAGGTAGTAGTTTAAGGAGGTTCATCAAGGGAACTGTAATGTCGTAAACATGCACCTGTTAAAATTTCACATAGATTCTTACATCTGCTTTAGTGTCCAATTCCCTAGTATTTGTGTAGGCTCATTTTAGCCCTTGCATCATCCTTTTTCCCTCTCGAGATGCTCAGGACCCCTTTTCAGCAGCTACCTTCATGCGTTAGCTTTGCGTCAAATCTTGTGCTTTTCCTGTTCTCATCATTTTGTAGCGTGATCTGTCTAGACACTAACACATTGTGTGGTTGTTTGCATGCCACACTAGCATCCTGTGAATTTCAACATTCAAACAACTATTTATGAGCATGTTTACCACTTGTCAACTCATTTTGTCGGTGCTAACACCTTGAAATGCCTTGTAATCACTCGGGAAGCTGCTTTCCCTTCTCCTTCTTGGCTCCTCTCAAAAAAACATTCTCCCATCTTACTCTTGCTTATACAACTCCCCACAACTTGCTACAATAGCTTCAAGTTCTCAAGATTTTGTAGCACTCTTGCATTCTCACAACACCCTCTACAACACTCTTGGCTCTTGCAACTATCTTGCTCTCCCTCTTTGGCTTCCTTAAGCCTTGTAGTTGATATCTCCCTTATCTTGTGCTTGAGAGCATCTTGGGATTTCACACATCCCCTATCTATCACATCTCCATTTTGTGATACAGGTTCTCCTCCCCGAGCGAGGATTGCTTTAATTGCTCCTTTGTTCATCTCTCTTTATCTATCTGGATGTTCGTGGAGGTGGGAACACCAAAACGAGGGTTTGACTAAGGAAAACCCCTATATAGCCCCAACATTTTCTCCAGATCTTATGTATGTAGGTATTGAAGATATTCATTTGTTGGAGGCTTCATTACTTGGGTTGTTGTGATAATTTTCTTTCTCTATCCTCTTTAGTTCTATCATTTACTTCACTTTATTTTAGTTCTATCACAAACTGTTAATTTCTCATATTCTAGAAGTTTTTAGTAATCAGATTGTAAGTAGCCATTAAGCTATTTTCTATGATATTCTCACTTTCTGGTTCATACAAGACGCCAGCATGTCTCTAGGACTCTAGTGCACCGCACTGTCGTCCTTGTTCTGCGCTGTCATCCTTTGGCCGAGAGCCTATCAGTTTGTCTAAAAAATATTCATGATTTGCTCTTTCCGATTCTAGAACTCTTGTGTTGTTCCTTGAGGTAGTTTATGGAAGTTCACCCCTTGGGATTCTCTTGAGAATAAAGAGACTCATGAGTAGCGAATCCCCCTTCTCTACATTTTGGTGAACCCGACGTGAACCACATTATTTTTCAAAAAACTAGGAATTTATTTACCCCAACTTGGTGGGGTCATAACTTTTGAATCGATGCTCAGAATTCAGAACCATTTACACCGTTGGAAAGGTCTCCAAGAGGACTAATTCAGTCCCTAAAATATGACAATTGAATTTTAGGGACTGATGCAAATTTCAACCCCAAATTCTACTCTGAAGACCTTTGAAAATGCAAATTACTAGAACCTAGAAAATATCAAAAAAATCTAAAAAAATCTGGATTTTTCAGTTTTTCTCAGTTCTATCACCCCTAGACTGCTCCAGCTCAACTGGCTTGTTTATTCATTACATATTATCTTTATCTTACTATTTTCAAAATGAATTTTCTATCTTCTTTTATTAGATCAGTTTCTAATTCTATTCAAAATGTTAATGATGTTCCTTTTCATGCATGTGATAGTGAGTTGGCTTTGCCCATGTCACTTTGTATCTTTGATCCTTCTCATGAGATTCCTCTTGCTTTAAAGGATATCTTGTTGCAAAAATATGACATAATTGATACCTTTCTTAATGTTACTCTACCTTCTCTTCATTCCAATGCACTCTCTTCCAGAGATGATGCATTAGTGAATGACGAATCTCCTTCCACATCTGATCCTTCTCGAATCGATGTTGAGAATATGCCTTCAAATAATTATTATACTAGTTGTGATGATTCTATAAATGTAATCTATGTCTTATCTGCCCCTCAAAGGCCTAAGAGACCGGTCATTTAGTTGACTCTAGCTAGTCCTTCTCCTAAAAGGATTTGTTCTATTAATGGTGTTCCATTTGATAGTGATTCTCCTAATCTTTCTAAGTCTCCCTCTTATAAAGCGGTAGCCCATATTTATGAGAATAGAATGAATAAAAAACCAAGCCTTCTTCAAGCTCCTAAAAGTACAACTAAGGCACCTGGTGGTTATGATCTTGTCGAGCAAGTTTGCGTTACTCCAACCAAGATATCACTATGGGACTTGCTTCAACCTAGTCAAATTTACAAAGGTATGCTCCAAGAAGCCTTGCAAAAGATCCTCTTGCCTGCATCTGCTAGGCCAATGGATGTTAATGTGTGATGACTCATATTCATGTGGATACATTGAATATCATGTTCTATCCACAAGAACTTCCACCTCGGGATGTGTAGAAACAAGCGAACCCTCTAATGATCATAGTTAACATTAATAATATTAGCATTAGATGTAATCTCATTGACGCTGGTTCAATGCTTAATGTATGCAAAATTGATCTATTACCTAATATTAGTATTGATTCATATTCTCTTAATACTTCTTCTATTGACATTCATGGGTTCAATATTTTTAGTTGACAAGCCCTAGGCATGATAGTCTTGCCTTTGAGGTTGGGACCCATTATCTACCCACCCTTGTATATGCTATGTTAGAAAATTTACCATATAACCTTCTTCTTGGTAGACCGTGGATTCATGCTATGGGTGCAGTCCCATCTACCTTGCATAAATTTGTTAAGTTCATTTGCAATTATCGAGTAGTCACAGACAGGGCTGACCTTGAGGCTATGCACTTATGTAAAATGGCAACTGTTGGTTAGGTTTCGGTTATGCCTACTCTTATCCCTTTAGTGTCTTCTCATGCGTCGACATCTACTCTAGTAGTACCTACTACAAAGGATACTCTTGATATAGATGTCCCTAAAGAAGATCCTCTTGAAGAAATAAATCTTAAGTCTGCTCCTTCTACATATTCTCAATAAAATGCATGTCTTGGTGATAATTGGGGTTCTTTAGATTTTACAAAATTGTTCATTGGAGAATATAAAGTTGACTTGATACACTTAAAATTTCCAATAACATCATCCAAACTTGCTATCAAGGATGATTATTCTTCTGTATCATGAGATAATTTAAGTAATATTTGAAATGTCCTTAATGTTGATCCTCCTCCTTCTGAGGAAGATGATCGTGCTTCTATTAAAGAGGTTAATGTCGGTAGTCCTGTCAAGAAGGATGATGGTGATCTCATAGAGGAGTATAATTCCCATTACTAGAATAATATTCTCTATGAAGATCCTCCTCCTCAAGATTTGCAAACATGTTATGGCCCTGGATTTAAGCTTGCCTCTAAGTATGGATATGGGCGTAAAGGTTGTGGGCATAACGAATAAGGCATCTAGGTCCCTATAAAATGTGTACCTTATAAGTGTAATTTGGGGCTTGGTTGCTTGAATGAACAGTCTTAACAAAAACCGTGGTTGAATGGCGACATGATTTCTGCCTAACCTCGTTCTCTTGGATTGATTCATCCACCATTATCTGTTATCTTTGTGCCTTCTTCTTGTGAGTAGTCAAACTCTTCTTCACAAGAGAAAGGTTTGCTTCCTACTCATTATTTATTTGAGAAAGAGAATATTTTGTTGCGGCTTCTTAAAGCCTGCTTGATTACTCTTCCTCCTCCTAAGGAATCTCATAAGCATGATAAAGGAAAATATTCTTTATGTGCATACCATCAAGTGCTTGGCCATTCCACTAGTGAATGTAAGGCCTTGAAGGATAAAATACAACAATTTCCTAATTCAGGTGCCATCACTCATTTATTTTTTGATGCACTTGCCTCTTCTTCAAATGATAAGTGATATCAAGGTCTACCTCTATCGTGTATGTTCTAAGTACCTTACATGGTTCTCCTCCCCTGTGTGCTAGGGGGCAGTGATAACTTATTCTGGAGATTTCTTTCAAATGAAGCATCCATTGAGTGGCCCCCTTTTTCTCTTGAAGGGTTTCCAAGGGACCCCCTTTTTAAAGATTTTCTCTCAAATGAGTTCATTGGAATCTAGCTTGGGGGCAGCCTAACTAGACCCTTCTTTTCTATGACTCTCTTGCAATTCAGCTTGCGGTATCCATAGGCTTCTCTAACCAGCCTTGCTCTATAGGACTGATAAGCTATAGAGCTCCTTTGCATCAAGCTTTCCTAACATGTTTAGTCTATGAATTAACATGTTGCTTTGTAGCTACACCTGTGAAGCTGCTTTTCAATCAACCTTTTAAGATCGAGCACCTATGAGGACCAATCAGACTTTGTGGAGTCCCCTACATTGGGCTTCCCTCAGGAGAGAGTACCTAGGGTGCCTTCTTTGCAAGTCTGAAGACCTATAATGCACTTTCATCTTGCGGGATCTGTTCATTGTTGGTCTGTGGGCCTCTGATGCAGTTTGTTTAACTCTATTGGAGAGAGTACCTATAGAGAATTTTGTTCACCTTCCGTAGGTCTACAAATTTGCGATGTATTTTTTCAACTCTCCTTGGGTCTGAGGACTTGTGGAGCCATCTCTCTTGGAATTTTCATTCCTTTCTAGCTTCTCCATATTTCTCTTAAATTTTATCTTTCTTCATAATTGTGTATACTAGATCGAAGATCTGCATCTTCTTCATCCTAAGTATTTTCTCTTTCTCTCTTCAATATTGGTTGCTTCACTAACTTTTGGGTGCATTCCTCTCTTGAAGCGATCAATCCTTACATTCTTCTCTTTGTTTTAGAATTCATCCATGTTTTATTTCTTAATTTGGGGATGACACATAGTACTGAGACAACCTTCTAAATCGAGGTTTCTTTCACTTTGATGACTCAAATCCTTTAGTTTTTTGTGTGTGTCTGTGTGTATGTGGTTTTAAATGTTCTAACCCTGTGATGTAATGGATTTTTATGTTCTAACATTATTGTCTTGTGTAGGTATTTTTTGTATAATGTGTTTGTTTTGTAGGTCTTCAACCTGGGGGCAAGCTTCCTTGGTTTGAAGAGTTGTTTGCTCCCTCTACAGTATCCTTTTGACACCATGATGTTACTTATGTTTAGTATATTTCCTTTAGCATACATATTAGTGTAGATTCATATGCTTGCTAAAGTGGGGGCAAAATGTAATGTCCTAAAATTGCACCCCTTGCAATTTCGCATACATTCTTGTATCTACTTTATTGTCCACTTCCCTAGCATTTTTGTAGGCTCATTTTAGCCATTGCATCAGCTTTTTTCCCTCTCAAGATGCTCAAGACCCCTTTTCAGTAGCTACCTTCGTGCGTCAGCTTTGCGTCAAACCTTGTGTTTTTCCTGTTCTCATCATTTTGTAGCTTGATGTGTTTGGACACTAGCACATCACGTGGACGTCCACACATCATGCTAGTGTCATGCAATGTTTCAACATTTAAATAGTCATTTCTGAGCATGTTTACCACTTATCAACTCATTTTGTTAGTGGTAATGCCTCAAAACACCTTGTAATCATTCGGGAAGCTTCTTTTCCCTTCTCCTTCTTGTCCCCTCTAAAAAAAAACATTATTCCATCTTGCTCTTGCTTATACAACTCCCTACAACTTGCTATAACAACTTCAATCTCTCAATCTTTTACTACACTCTTGCATTCTCACAATGCCCTCTACAACACTCTTGCATTCTCACAATGCCCTCTACAACACTCTTGGCTCTTACAACTATCTTTCTCTCCCTCTTTGGCTTCCTTAAGCCTTGCAGCTGATATCTCCCTTACCTTGTGTTTGTGAGCATCTTGGGATTTCACACATCCCCTATCTATCACATCTCCATTTTGTGATAGGATTCACCTCCTTGAGCGGGGATTTCTTTTATCACTCCTTTGTTCATCTCTCTCTATCTATCTAGCTGTCCATGGAGGTGGGAACACTAAAATAGGGATTTGACTGAGGCAAACCCCTATATAGCCCCAACATTTTCTCTAGATCTTATGTATGTAGGTATTAAATACATTCATTTGTTGGAGGCTTCATTACTTGGGTTTTTGTGAGAATTTTCTTTCTTTATCCTCTTTATTTCTATCATTTACTTCAGTTTATTTCAATTCTATCACTTTCTGTTACTTTCTCACATTCTGGAAGTTCTCAGTAATTAGATTGTAAGTAGCCATTAAGCTATTTTCTAGAATATTATCACTTTCTAGTCTGTACGAGAATCCAACGTGCCTCCAGGACTCTAGTGCGCCGCATTGTCATCCTTGTTTCACACTGCCATCCTTTGGTCGAGAGCCTATCAGTTTTTCCATAAAATCTTTGTGACCTACTCTTTTCAATTCTAGAACTCGTGTTGTTCTTTGAGGTAGTTTAGGGAAGTTCACCCCTTGGGATTCTTTTGAGAATAAAGAGATTCATGAGTAGCGAATCCCCCTTCTCTACATGAACCATCCTGCTATGGAGGTTCATTTTCACCATAGGCAACCCAAAACTTGAAGATGATCCCATGTTTCATAGGATAACTGAGTTTTACACTTAGCTAAGGGTGCTATCCTTGTGACAGTAATACCATGACAAAAATAATCTCTGTCTTATTCATAATACATATAGAATTAATCATCATGCCAAGGAAATGACCAAAGAATTTAACATTAGATGAATGTGAAGCTAAGAGAAGGAACGAGACTACTTCTTGCAATTAGGAAATTGAACACCATAGAATAAGACATATCATCATTTAAAATTGAAGATAAACATGGAACATCCACTCAAGGTAATAGAGAGAAGAGTTTGGTGGCAAAAAGGCAAAAAATGAAAACCTTTATACAAGGACGAATTGAAATCATGAAGTTGGAGGTACACCATATTTCACATCTCAATTTGAAGGTACTTCATCTTTCACATCTCAAGTTGGAGGCACACCATCTTTCACATGACAAGTTGAATGTACACCATGTTTTCCATCTCAAGATGAAGGTAAATCATTTTTTCCATCTCAAGTTGAAGGTATGCCATCTATTCCATCTTAATTCATTATTAAATAAATTCCAAATATTGATAAAAAATTATCATTGAGAACATGTCCTGAAATTTTGTATAGAAAGCAAAAATTTTTAATTGATATTGATGAGAATATTTTGAAATCATTGTTAATAATATTCCCAAGCATACTTGTCAAAGATATGTCAATAATTATAGAGATTTTTTTTTGAGAATTTATGAAACCAAAAGATATCAAATATTTATTTTTGATTAGTTAAGCAACATTTATAGAGTGTTGTACCCTTTACATGAGGAGCTCGTAGGGCCAAAAAGGAACCAAGTTCAAAAAAACATTAAGAAACCAAACTAAAAATAATAGAAAAAGGACACAAACACAACACACTAACAACATAGACCCAACAAAGACAACTGACCTAGACCACTAATTGGACACACTCTCCCATTTCTGAATGAGGATATTTAAAACATCATCCCAATCTAGTTGGGGCCTTCTCCCTCAGTAGTCTTGTTAGCCTCATCCTTGATGACTTCAGAACGTGTGGTCACAGATTTGTGGATCATTTTAATAGTGAAACGAGCCAGTATTTTGAATTTCCTTTCAAGATTTACCACCTGTTCATGTAGCTTGCTGATGTCCTCATCCATGTCATTCTTCCACTGGGTCGTCTCCTACTCGATAGCCCTGAGATCTAATGAGACAAAAAAATGACTCATCTTTTAGCCATGTAAAAATGTATATTTTGCCTAATTATGAAGTTATCAAGACTGAGCATGATGATGAAACTAAGATATTTTTAGTTGCAGCAGTTAAAGATTTCATCATATCTTGAAAATTACGATCTGGGTTCTAGAGATTTTTGGTCTGAAATTCAAAGACAATATGGTGAAAAAACCTATTAGATTTCACAAAAACCTAGTTTGTAAAAGCAACAATTGTGAGAATTAAAATAGATTGGGGTGACTTGAATAGAATTTGAGAGCATCTAGGAGGTAGTTCCAAGAGTTAGGGCAAGTTGTTGGATTGTGCAAACAAATGGAGAATATCTAGGAGACAATTTTGGGTAGTTTGAACAATTTTGCAAGCATCTAGGAGTTGTTTTATGAACTTTAATGATACACAATGGGAAGACATGAATTTTTCAGCAATCAAATGCCTTTTTAGAGCTTGTTTAAGGGTTGAAAAATAGGCATATTTTTTTTGGACGACCAAAGAAGATTGACTCAACAAGATGAAGAAAGATCTATCTTTTTCTCTTAACACATGTTCCTATCTTCTAGCAAGTGGTTGCACAATCATAAAGCTTATCTTTTAGATCAGTTGAAGACAAGAATTCTATAAATTCATTGTAATCAAGAAATCAAATGGGGGAAGAGTTTATAAAATAATATAGTTCAATATTTTAGCAACAATATCTTTGTTTGTAGTCTCTTTTCTTAGTAGTCATTTCATTTCTAGTTCCTTACATTTCCAGTATTCTCTTTTACAAGTTTCTTAGGATAGATTTGATTCAAGCATTTCATTTACAAGCTCTTAGATTAGATTTGATTCTAGCAATCTCTTTGTTTGTAGTTTCATTTCTTAGTAGTCATTTCATTTCTAGCTCTTTACATTTTCAGTATTTCCTTTTACAAGTTTCTTAGGATAGATTTGATTCAAACATTCCATTTACAAACTCTTAGATTAGATTTGATTTTAGAAATTTCTTTCATGCATTTCCTTTCAATTTTGTTTGTAGGAAAAAAGCAGGTCATGCAAATGATTTCTTCTCCCTATTGCATATAGCCATGGACACCGCCTTGGATTGACATTTATAGTTAAATGATGAGGATTGCAGCGACACTCATCAGGATCAAAAGAGTGGGTAGAGTCATCTTTGAGAATTTTTTTCATGTTTGAGAAATGGCTAGGACCCTCCACAAATTCCTCCTCCATCTCCTCAACAGTGTCTTTCTTGCCTTCCTCTTTGCCACCAGTCCACTTTGAGTCTCTTGAAGAATCATCCATCGGGACCCCTTATTTGTTCTTAGCCAGTTTGTGGGACCTCCAAACACTAGTTTGTTCAGTCCCTATATCCATAGTAAAGTCCATAATCATGTAACCTTTGGAGTCTTTTCCTCAACACTTTTTCCCTCACTGCTAGTAGCTAACAACTCCACTCGACACACAGTGTCTTTTTTCCCTTTTTTCTTAGTCGTAGGTTTACTGTCTATCTTGGTGGGTTTATTCTTTATTTCACATAATTTGGCCGCAATCTTGGATTGGGCCAACCCAACCTCCCCATTTTTCTTTTTTAACAGGGTTTTAGGCTTAAGCTCTATAGTGGGTTCATTTTTAGTCGAGGTTTTCTCTTAGGGCACACCGAAGTAGTAGGGGGACGGTTTATTAGTGGCAAGGTCAAGAGGTTCCAATTCTTCCACATGAATATTCAAGATGGGTTTAGGGGGGCATAGAGCCAAATGGAAGTGATAGAGCCTCAGGATGAGGCCCTAATATAGAGGTAGGGGAGTCAGCAAGTCTGGGTTACAAGCAATAGTATCATGGGATTCCTTGATCAAATTTTCAAGGGAGGTTAATAGGTAGAAAGGAAAGTTGAGGGTCATTTTGTGTCTTAGGTGGTTAAGTAGCGAAAAATGATAAAATTAAAAAAACCTTAAATCTACCATCTAAAGTAACATAATTCATGAGAGCAAGACACACCTTGTTCTAGGGTTTAGGAAGCGCCTCTATCAAAGCTTGACTTCTTCTTAAATGAATTTTTTTTCTTCCCTTAAAAAGGAATTGAGACTCTCAAGATCTTGCATCTTTGTATGCTTCTTGTACTTCTTTCCCTCACAAGAAAGACCTGTCACCTTGGCAATCAGTTCATCATTGACCTCAAATGAGATGCCACCCATGGTGACTCTCCTCTCCTTCCACGAACCAACAAATTGAGCCAACATTTTTTCATCATGCCCCCACCAAGATTTCTAGCAGCAACACCAAACCCCACTCAATACAAATATTCCACACAATGGGATCTCTTCTAAATTCTTCATAGTTGTCGGGCTTGGGCCTAACCCTATCACCCCCCATCTCAACCCACAACACATAAAGACTAGCCCAAGAAAACAAATTTAACCAAAAAATGGACTAGTTGCCAGTGAATTTACTTACCCTTATATCATCATTGCCAAGCCATCCAGGGCAATAAGGCATAATTAAAGTTTTCAAAATTTTACACGCTTCAGTGGTCATTCCCAATGAAGACAACTCTATGGGGCCATAATCATTCCCTAAGTACAATACGCCAAGGAAAAAAGCCATGATTAAAAATATCAGATAATTAATACCTGACGTGCCAAAAATCACATTAAACTTACACTTTTTCCAATGTCTTTTAGCCACGGGGCCAAATTTTGAATTCCCTAAGTACGCATCATTAAAATGCATGGCCATCATTGGAATGATCAAAAAATAATAAACCATCAAGTTGGAGATAGACATCACGATACATACATTCTCAAAGATTTGATGGAATATGCAGTACATATGATTAGACCACCATAAAGGCAGGTGAACCCACCTTTCACAACATCTCTTATTGAACTCACCACATCATCCAGCTTAGTCCCTATCATCATAGGTCCTGACATGAAGTGCCACTTGTTTCCCCAACCGCTCGCTTTGTTTGCCGTCATCAAACAAATATTTTTCTCGGCTCTACAAGGATTAATCCTTGTATGTTTATCGGTAAAAATTTAAGCCTTTTCCATCATTTGCAAAGACTCCAAGAGGATCCAAAATTGGCCATGTTTTTTTCCACTTGGTTTCCTTCTCGAAAGATGTGAGACAACTGTTTCCTTTCTAATTTTGTAGTCAATAAATTTATATCCAGCAGGATGTCCCTAATGTTCCAACTATGAGAACAACCATAATTGACAGAGTCGATCACCATCATAAAGTCCCCTTCAATGTGTAGATTTTTATGCCCAAAGTGACAACTAACTCTACGCCCTTGAGCAGTGCCCGTGATTCAATCGTCATAGAGGACTATATGCTTATACCTCCAACAAACCCCACAACAAAGTTTCCCTTGCAATCCCTGATAACACCACCAATATGGTCCATCCCAAGGTTCCCTTTAGCCGCTCTATCAAAATTAATTTTGAACCACCCAACCTCAAGTGGATTTCAAACTGTGTTCCTTCTAGCTAGAGACTTGGAGTTGTCAAAATAATTGGTCTCTAGCTTTATGTTCCAATATTTTTGAATTTTGATCTCCCTTTCAGTAGGGGCCTTATCCGGTGGTTTCTAGATGTATAGAAATATACTTTCAGTGATAAGTCTGGATCCAATGTCAAAAAATTTCTTAGGACTTCTCTCAATGTCTCTGAATATCTGATTGCTCCTCTCCTTCCAAAGGCACCAACAAAGGATGGGGGGAACCTGTCTCCAGATTTCCATGGGGAGAGGGTGTTGGAAAGGCCCAGTCTATCCTTCAACAAAGGATTTTAAGTCCCGATCTATGGTCCATGAGTTTCCAACTTTCAAAAAACTAGATCCCAAACTTCAACAACAAACGAGTAATGCAATAATAGGTGATCCACTAACTCTTCATTAATTTTGCATAACATGCACCTGTTAGGTATCTGGAAACCCCTTATCCTTAAATTATGTTGGGTTAGAATTCTATTGTGATAGGACATCCACTAGAAGAAATTTATTTTTGGTGTCAAGTGGTTGTTCCAAACTAGTTTCCATAATCTACTCTAAATACCCCTATTTGATAGCAAACAGTAAGTTGTCCTGACAGATAGATTTCCCTTGCCCTCCATAGTCCAAAAGAAATCATCTTCAACATTTGATATGGGGATTCTGGTTAGAGAGAGTAAGTCCTGTAAAGAACTGGCCAACCTTTTCAAATCTAGGGAAAAGGGGTAGCATAAACCTAAATCTTTCCATTTCTTGGCACCCTGCTGACCATGGAGGTAGTCACAAACATTCCTACCAAAAAGAGGAGCACATGCTCCATTAAGTTCATGATATCAAACAAGGCCAAGGGAGAATTTAGTAGTGAAGAGTCTTCCCAAAAATGATTTCTACTACCACCACCAAGCTTCCATATTAGCCTTGAGTGAAGCAACTTATTCATCTTGCAGATATTATTCCAAGCCAAGGATCCACGAGGGTGATCATCAAAAATGAACTTGATAAGGGGGTAGTTGTTTAAGTATTTAGCATTCATTATCCTACACCAATCTTTTTTATTCCTTAACTTATCCCACCCCACCTTGGCAAGCAAGGCTTTGTTGGTAGACTGGACTTTCCTTGTACCCAAACCTCCTCCAGATTTAGGAAGGAACACCTTATCCCAACTGACCAATGAAATCTTCTTCTTTTCCTCAGTACCAGACCAAAGGAAAACCATTTGTATCTTTTCAAAATTTTCAACAATGTACCTAGGAATTTTGAAAATGGAAAGGAAGTAAACTGGGATCCCTTGCAAAGCAGAGTAAGGAGTTGCAGCTTGCCAACATGACTAAGGATTGAACCTTTTTACCTTGCCAACTTCTATTGGATTCTCTCAAAGATAGAATTATAGAAGTTGGGAGTGACTTCCTTAATAGTGTGAGGGAGATCCAGATACATTGATAGAAGGGCAACACTCACACAACCCAATACAATAGTCACTTGATTTTGTAGGCCAAGAGTGCAGTTAAAAAAATAAATCATAATCTTATTATGATTGATGCACTGACCTGAGCATGCCGCATAACTATTCAGGTAAATTTTCCATTTCCTATCTTCCACAACCAAGGCTTTCTCAAACAACATAGTGTCATCCATAAACTGTTGAATGACAGCCGGGTCTTGTTGATGGTGAAGATGACACAAACAATGTTAAAACAAAATATTTCTACTCTATTTCTCCTAAAAAGAAAGACAACATATAGTAGCCTAACTCCCAAGGTCTTGGTAGTTGGTTCTCAACTATCTGGTGTCACTCAATCGGTTCATGCAACTGTAATATTCAAGGGCTTGTGCTGGTAACAAAAGATTCAAGCAATGACTCATTTTACCGACTGCTTTAGTAATCAATGGGGTTTTCAAATAAAAGAAAAAGATAAGACAAAGGGGTAAACCAATAAGTATGAATCAAATTTATCTAGTAACTAGACATATACCTTCAACAATGAATATTTCCTAACAGATCATAAAACCATAAGATGACACAATCTATAGCATAATCTATACCACTGCATACATTTTAGGTGCTTAATTAACTTCGCAATTACTCTTCACAAATATTTCAAGGGTTTCAAAACAACACACATTCATTCATCATCAAGATTATAGATCAACAAACCTTTTAATAACTTCAACTCAATGACAATCTAATAAGATAATCCTTAAATCTGATTCCTTCAAATGACTTTCGTCATTCAAGAAACTCTTATGTTCAACACAATCACTGCATACAGATAGATTATAACTTATCAGCCTTATCAAACAAACAATTTAATTCTAAATACCATATTTCGAGTAAACCTGTAATTCTATTAATTGTAAAAGATCAAGTACAATGTATCTCTGTAAAATCACTACAAAATTCCATCTCCTAGCATTAGGTAAGCCAATCCAATTCTCAATTAGCCGACCTTTACAATATGATACCCATCGGGTATTTATAGATTATACAAAAAGTTAGAACTTCACTTCTAATTTAGGTTATCCAGATTTTTAGGAACTAGACTCTCTTGGAAACTCAGATCAATTTGATCTTGAGTTCTTACATTTAAACATTCAGTCTTAACTAAAAATAGAAGATAGAAGAAAAGAAAAGAAATCATGTGCCCCCAAGACTATCAGTGCTGTATGCATGCAACATGCAAGGAAGGAGAACATCATGCATGCAGGGACTCATGCATGCGAAGCTGGATCTACCATGAACTCATCATAACTGATGAAGACTTGCTGTAATGTATCCATCTCTGGCCCATCAATCCAGTTATCTTCAAATTTGATCCAATCCAATTCTGCTGTAGCAAACTCCCTCATACTTTTCACATTTGTCAATTCTCTTCTAGCAGCTCTTACTTCCTCTTTAACATCCATTAACCGATCCAACATTAATTCTTCTTCATCATCCTCTTTTTGCATGAGTCCTTTGAAATTTTCATCCCACTTCTCTTTTACTTGACTCAAAAGCATGCCCTCTTTTGTAAATGCATTTATATCTACAATAATGGCAATAACTGCTTCTAACTCTTCCAATTGCTTAGTCAAATTATTAACAGTCTCTTGAATTTCATTCTTATGCTTACACAAAAAGTCAGTCCTAAACTGGAGTATACGAGAAGTTTTCTCCACAAAATCCTTGTTGTCTTCCTCAAGTATGGATTGTTCCAGAAGAGTTGTTAAAGGCAATTCACTCACCTTTTCTAACTTCTGACTATATTCTTTATACTCTTCTCCTTGTTTCTCCGATGCCTCAATGTATTGATACATTTCTTTTACTAACCCTTTTGTGTCCTTGTAGACTTCAAAACATTCTACCAAAACTTCACCCACCTCCTGGTTTAACTTGTCTACCCATCGGTCTACCATCTCCGCTTTGCCTTTTACTTGTACCAAATCATCTACCTCCTTTTTGCTTAACAAAATAGGAGTCTCAATGGCTGCTACCTATTGTGATCTTGGAGAGGAGATATTCTTCAAGAATGAATGTAGTTGATCCAATTGAGCCTTAAGCTCATCCTTCTTTTGCTTACCCTTGATCATTCTTGAATTGGTTGTTGAAGCCACCACATCAATCAAGTTCATCTGCTGATTCCTAGTGGGCCTTCCCAAGTTGACAGTACTCAATTGATAATCCGTTAGATGCATGTCCCCTGCCTCCTTTTCTGTCATTGGCATGGCACATTCAACAACAATTTCTCCTTTGTCTATGAGTCGGGTAGAATGTAGAATTTTAGCCTTCTTTTTAGGCCTCCTGCTCAATCCCCTTCATCATATCCTCCCAATTGAGAGGTTGTGAAGGTATTACTGCCCTCTTCTGCAGGTCTAGTTTTAGCCATGTAGGAGCACTTGAAGCCCTAGTCATCATAGAGGAAGAGGGAGCAATAACTGTAGAAGGTGGCTGCATACTCACTTGAGATTGGGATTCAACCCTTGATTTCTCTTGTTGTTCTTGTAGTATATGCATTTGCACAAGTCTTTCAGCCTCTTCCCTATCCTTCTGTTCTTGTATTTTCTTATCTTCTTCTTCTTTCCTCAACCTCTCTTCTTCCAACCGATCCTTCTCCACTTTTTCCTTCTCTAACCTTTCCTTTTCTAATTCTTCCCTTTCTAGAGCCTCCCTTTCCAATTTCTCTTTTTCTAAGGCCTCTAGCCTTTCTTTTTCTAATCTCTCTACCTCTGAAGCCTTAAGTTTTTCAGCTTCTGCTTCTTCTTCCTGTTGTTTCTTAATCAACTCTTCGGCCTCCTTTTCCTTCCTTATCTTTTCTGCTTCTTCCTCTTTTTTTTGAGCTTCCTCTGCAAGTTTTAGTTTGGCAACCAAGAGCTTATTCTTGTTGCCTTCTTTGCTTCTCTACTTCATCAACTGCTACCTTAATTTCAACTTGTTCTGCCTTTAATTGTTGCTGGTGAAGTATAGCATCAACTTGTACCTTAGCATCCATTTCTTTTTGTTTCTCTGCTACAGCTCTTGTATCAGACTTTATTTTTTCCTCTTCAAACATCTTCCATTGCTCTTCTTGTGTCAAAATCTATGTAATATCCTGCTCTAGAGGCATGTTTTGTTGCAAATCCTTTTCTGACAGAGTTTCATCTGAATCTATCTCAACTTCCAGTATTTCCTCCACTTCTTTTCCCTTGGCAGCTTTAGCCATGGTATGAAGAGCCCCTTCTTGAATCTCTTTACTCTTCTTTCTTGTAAGTGGGGCTTGGGTGGATGATTCACCTAATGTAGGTGTTGAAACAACAGATCCTACTGGAACATCTCATTCTTGTGTTTCCTCTCCATCATCTACCACCTCAAGTTCTATTTCTTCAATGTCTAGAGGAAGGAATTCTAATGGCTCTTTGGGAGGTGTCTTCCTCTTAATTCTCTTGTATCCTTTACCCTTTTTAAGACCCGGTCCTTGAGAAGCTTGAGTTCTTAGCACTAACCATTGCACACTTCTATCCAACATTGTCCTTCCAATCTTCTTAATATCAATTGTTTCTTCAGCATCCCAATCAATTGGATCCAAGCTCTTGGTGCCAATGTTCAACGCTTCATAGGATGGATCCAACACCATTCCATCATCCACCAAGGTGTCAGGAATGTTTTCTTTAACACCAAGCTCTGACATGAGTGAGACCGATAATCTTTCATAATTCTTCTTTCTTAAGTCATACTCATCTTGCCGATCACTCCAAAAGTCTTCTAACAAATTAAAATGTCTAGTAAACACTGAAGGTAACAAGGCATACATCTTCTTCTTTGGATCAAAATACTTACGAGCTGTATACAATCCCAATTTCAACTGTATCAACTCATTACAAACCACCTTTGCTCCCTTCAAGTGTTGACAACTATATTCACCCAACTTCATGGGAAATTTATGACATCCAATTTTATGCTTAATCCCAAACTGAGCATTAAATCCAATAGCTTGATATACAAACTCCATTAGCACCATCCTGTTACCGAAACACCTTGGAAGTAAATGTGCATGGCCTTCAAAACCAAAATAACCCGAAGTATGTAAATTTGGGGTATTGGATGTACCAACATCCCCATTCAGCAATGAACGCCATGGCTTCTTGACTTAACCGGTATCCTGCATCTCCATTCAATTGATTGATGACCACATACAAAAATGCATCATTGACTCTTTTGAAATGAGTCTCAGCAACCTGAAGAGATAATTGATCATAGTGCTCCCATACCTTCTTTTTCCCATCCAAGGCTCCCATTATGCCTACTCTATTCAAACCTGGGAAAACACCCAACCTTGCTGCAACATATACAATGTAAGAAGTCATAAAGAAACACTTGGTTTCTCTGATCCTGGTTAACTGATCATGTATGGAATCAGAGACAATCATTGACCAATCAAACTATTGTTCTCCTTTCAAGATAGTCTGAATAAAAGGAAACATCCACTCCTTGAAGTAAAATGCATCCCTCTTTCCAAACACCCTAGACAACATCACAATCAACCTTGCTACCTCTTCATAGAAATCTGCTCTCTTTGGCTGATCTGCAAGCTTGGTTAGAGATTTATTTTATGTCTTCAACCAATTCTTATTCAAGTGAGATTTATTTGATCCCTTATACCTACTAAATTGCTCCAAGGCCTCTGCCTCATTTAACTGCACCAAGCTCTTTGGATCTGGAACATCAAATATACTTTGAAATGCTTGAGGAGTGAGATTAATAATCACATTGTCTTGTGAATCCATGCATAGTCTTGTAGCAGGATTGTAAGCACTGGCTATTGTCATGATTAACTCCGGACACTAGACAAATATAGGAAATAAAGAGATATGAGCTAACCCAGAGCTGACAATTCTTTCTGTAATCATTGTAATATCCTTGTGAAATGCTTTTGAATACCACTCCTCAAAATTGTATTGACCTAAATTGGTATAAGTGATATCTGAACAATTTGATTCCACCTTGCTCACCTTCACAACCGGACTCCTATGATTATACCTTAAGGTATAAGGCAGTTGTTCTGGCTTTAACTTCTTTGGTTTTGATGCTACCTTTGATGTTTCTGCATGCTGGTTTCTCCAAGCAGCTTCCCCTGACGTTCCTGACATCTTTCAACTTTCCTGCAAACAAAAACCTCTAATTAGATCTTTAGATATTATCATAAAAACATGCTCTAAAAACCATACCTTTCATATATGCACCAAAGGCGGAACCAAGCAGAAACACAACCTAAAAGTCTATTTTTACAACACTGCCGGAGTCGGAGCCAAAACCGATATAGAAATTTCACTAATGATGAACGGGCTTGGAGTTAGAGTCGGGAAGGTTATTGGAACCGGGATCGGAATGGAAAACGGATTTGGTTTTCTTCAGATTTTCATTTTTCACATTCTATTTCCATTCCGCCTCTGCTTCCGACTTGGAGACCATTATTTTGAAAGAAGATTTTCTCATTATGCGTGGAGCCAGATACGAGATAGAAATGGAATCGATACCTTTTGCAAAATAGAATTCTCAAGTTCAAGATCGATTCCGATCCCGTCTCTGCCTAGGTTGACCATGACGCCATCACATATTTTATCGATTTAACCTATAAATCCATGACTAAAACCAAGGTCGTATTAGATGAAAAGAGGCTTTAAAACACTTTACTCATATGACCATGGGGAACGACTGAATCCTAGGGTATCATATTTTAATCATTTAAAAGTGATCACAGAGACCAACGAAACCCTAATCTAATAAACACGATAAAAACTAGGGCACGGATTTTAAACCTTGCCATTTTTACCAAACTGAATGCGATAAAACCCTAAGTAAAAATGATGAATCAATTAACCCTAACTCACTATAAATCTCTCACTGTAAATCTCTAATCTAACTCACTGTAAATTTCTAATCTAACTAACCACCATTTAAAACCTAAACTTAATCTAACTCACTGCAAATCCAAAACCACACGATGCAATCACGACTAAAGCGTGAAAGCGACCGTGCCCTAAAACAGAAAGAACTAAAACAAAAAGCAAATAGAAATGAGGAAACAACCAGACAAACAAAATAAAACAAGACCCGAACAATCAAGCACGCCAAGAAACATAAAATCATTTGAAAAAGACATGATTTAGGGCACGGGCAAACATATATACAAAACACGCAACCATAAATAAAACAAAGAACAACAATAAGAAAACCTACCTCGAATACACAAGCACCCAGCTAACCTTCTGAACTGATTTGCTCGCAAAAATCTTCTCCTCCTTCAATCTTTTCGCTCAAATGAACTCTGTCATTGCTCTTTCGTGCTCTTCAATCTCTTAATAGTGATAATAATGACTCATTTAATCCTTATATGAAGGTAAAAATGAAGATTTCTACCTACACAAGCATCTGCCATTAATGCATTAACATGCAGTTAAGGCGGAGTCGGAACTGAAAGATAACCAACACTTCACAACAGTGCGACTTCAGTAAAAAAAAAGAGTCAACGATCTAGAAAAATGGTGGGGCCAGAACTAAAATAGAAATTGATTCAAACCTTTTGAGAAATTTCCAAACTTCATTCCAATTCCGATTCCGGGTCTGCCAACTAAACATAAAACAAAACCAAACACAAAAAGAAAAACAATAGACTGACATACAAAACTAAACAAAAGACAAGACCAAAACCAAAATTCAAAATAGCGGAGGCGGGCGCGGAGTTGATGATGATTTTGCAATTTTTGGTAAACACTATGTTAACCCTCACTCCGGCTCTGGTTCCGCTTAAGACAAAACAAAAGACATAAACAAAAGACTGCTCAGATGGAAACCAAAACAAGTTTCAAAAGAGCTTTCAGAACCCGATTCAGTTCCGGTTCCGATTCCGACAGAGAAACAAAAGAAAAACAAAGTATTGGTAAAACTAGACTCCAAACTTTGTTTCAAAAACAACTAAGTACAAAAATAACAAAGGGGGACCCATTTTGACCAAGGCAAAAGATGGGGTGGTTATGCAAGGCATAACAGGTCTAAGGTGGTGGCCAACTTGATCCCCTTGATGAAGCCCTCCAATAGTATTCGGGAAAAATTCCTACTCAGCACATCAACAACTATAATGAACAAATAAGGAGATAGGGGGTCCCCTTATCTAATACCTCTCCCAGCCACAAAGAAACCATGGGGAACTCCATTGAATATAATAGAGTACCACACCGTGGTTATGCATTCCCAAATAATTTTGATCACTCTTTGATTAAAACTGAACTTGCCAAGGAATTTGAGGAGAAAGTCCCATAGGAATTTTTTATAATATTTAGAAATATCAAGCTTAAACACCATATTAGCACTGTTGCACCAGTCCATAGAATGTAGAATTTCATGTGTGCTAATCACCGCATCTAAGATATGGCGACCCATAACAAAGCCTTTTTTTGGCTTGGGCTTATCATTTTATCCAGATGGGGCTTTAAGCGGTTCACTTGGATCTTGGAAAAGATCTTATACATAGTGTTGCATAGGCTAATGGGCTAGAAATCTGCCATGGTCTATGGTTCCTCAACTTTTGGGATAAGGGAAATGAATGTGTGGTTCAACTATTTGAGAAGCTTGCTAGAATTCAAAAAATCCCTTGCTGCCAGAGTTAGGTCTTCTTCCATGATATCCCAGAAGATCTAGAAGAAAGCTGGGGGGAAGCCATTTGGCCCTGGGTCCCTATATACGACCATGATGAACACCACAGTCCTAACTTCCTCAGGTGTAACAACCCCCCAGAATATTGTTATTATCCTCATGGGTTATAATATTGGGAAGGGTTTCCAACAACAGGTCATCCAACATCAAATTAGGAGCCTCATCTAAAGTCGACAGACCACGTTGGAAGTGATCAACAACTAAAAGGCCAATCTTAGTAGGGGTGGTAACAACATACCCTAATTCATCAAATTTTTTATTTGATTCCTTTTTCTATGCTTAAGTGTCGAGATGTTTAAAAAAGACGTGTTTCGGTCTCCCTTAGTTAGCCATTTAATTATGAATTTTTTCTTCTAGAAAAACTCTTCTTTTTTAAATTTTTTTTCCCATTTCGTGCACTCCTCCCTCTCCTACTGGAAAGTTTGAATACTGATATCCCCTTCTTCCATCCTTTTTTTGTGTCACTCTGAGTTTATCAGCCAATTTTTTTTTTGATGAAAGACATCCCCAAACACCCACTTGTTCCACCCCTTAACCACATTTTTGATATGTTTGAGTCAATGGAAGATCCGAAACATGGGGGATGCATGTACAAGGAAATTACACCAAGCAACAATCTAATTTCTAAAGTTCGGATGGGATTTCCACACGATCTCAAATCGGAAAGGGAAAGGACCCACAACATAGTGTTCATTTAGGACCAACAACAGAGGGTTATGGTTTGAAATAGTCTGATGCAAAGCCAGTAGATTAACATTAAGTAAAGTTGTCCAGTTGGGAGAGAAAAGGAATCTATCAAGATGAACCTGAATGAAACCATCCCCCAAACATCTATTAGTCTAAGTGTAAGACTGACCTTGGAAATCAATGTCCACCAAACCAGTATAATTTAAGAAGTCAACTAGATCATACATGCTATCAGAGTAATCAATTAGGCCACCAAACTTCTTCAAGAGGTATAGGGGGAGTCCAAATCACCAGCCACCAGCCAACAGGCCCCCTATTGGCCAGAATCCAATCAACAATTTCCCGCCAAAGAGATTTTGTTACATTCCTTAGGTTAGGGGCATAAATGTTAATCAAGAACCAAGAGCCCCCATCATTGGAGAAATTAACTCCCACACTATTTTTACATTGGAATAGCTCAGAACCAGCTATCCTATTGGGATTCCACATTACTGACAGCCCACTCAAGGCCCCATTCGCATCACTACAGGAAAGGAGAGCTTTCAGCCAAATAGACCTAGCTATGGGTTCAAAATTAGTTTTTTTCATCTTGGTTTCTTGTAGTAGAAAAACATCAATCTTGTGTTCCAACACATAATTATTTAGGGCCAACTACTTATGGGGGATATTTAACCCTCTCATAGCAGACCAATTGGGTCCAAGACCTAAATTTGGAACAAAGCTTCATAGAATTGGGTAAGGACTTATTTATATCAATGTTGACACAAAAGCATGAAAATACTAACCTAGGCATAGATTTTGTGATAGAATCTGAGGTGATGAAATGGCCTAATGAATCACCAATTCTTTTAAAAATCGCATCATCCTAGTATTCCAGAGGAATTCCTAGAAGTTGCACCCACATAGGAGCTGACCTATTGAGATCGATAGCGGGATCAAATCTCAATCTTAAGTGGCACAAAGACAACCCATGCTTTCCATAGACCTATGGACCCAAAGAGAGCACAAATATCAAATCCTCTTCAACTATGAATTTGAATAGGAAGATTCCACCAACCATGGCATTGACACTCACACTACCCTTTAAGTACCATTTGGTAGATGCCCATCTCCTCACCATATTGACAGTAGGATGGAAAGAGAAGAACCTGCCTACCATCGCTTTCTCCATGGAAGAAATAATTTTTTCGCTAATAGCTTTAGGGATAGAGAAATTTGTACTCGATACAGAGATCTCCACCTTAGGACAAGGAAGAGAAGAATTGGTCACTAGGTTTGAGTTAGTCAACACATCTTTCCATCCCTTTAAATCCAGAGTGATAGGGATTGCAAGCACTTCTACAACAGCCGACCAAGAATCTCGGGATCCCCAACAATGAATAACGCATGAGAGACCCCCGAGGAATTCAACACAACATGTGTGTAGATGCAATAAATTGTTCAGAAGAGGACATGGGGGGAACATGGGGTACCCCCAACGCAGAGTCTACCATGCGCGCAAACCCACTATGAATATTATTGGCCTAAGAACATTGGATGTTTCAAGTGAAAAATTTATTGTAAAGAATACAATGAGTGCATATGAGAGTGTGGGTTCCACCTCACACACTAAAGATATTAATGTCACATGACATGATATTACATCAACAATAGTAAGAAATCAAACACATAAATCTAAGCTCATTAGAAAGACAAATGGAGTATTAAAATAAGTAGAAAAACTCTATGAGAGTCATTGGAAGGCATGAAAGAGTGGAGGACCCAAATAATAATGAATAATGGGTATTCTCTAATACAATCCCATAGAAATATAAACTAATAGCTCAATATTTGAGATCCCTAATTGAATAATTTTAGAAAAATAACACAAGGGTATATCCTAATCAAAGAGATGTTGTAAGAAGGAGAATTGGTTGTCGAAACTGTGAGCCATAATCAAAGCATTTTTGGATGACTCAAATGCAAATTTTCTCCAAATTTCTAAAGACGTATCCTAAAATTAAAATAACAAAAAGTTATTTTGTAATGGAAAATATTTTTTATTTCAAAATAAATCACACACACATAACTTGTTGTAGAGTACATATTGATTTTTCCAATTGTTATGTTGTTTATCAACATATATGTGTAGATTTACATACTATGAGGTTTTACATGAGTGTATGGTAGAGGCTCTACCTATATATTCAAGAGATTTCATTTTGATCATTTTATGTCAAAGAGTGGATGGTAAATTATTCTATAAGAAATTATGTTTGTATGACACATGTGATCATTGTGGTCGCTTGCAACATTTTCCAATTATTGTGCATATGGAGAATACACATATAATTGAAATAAATAAGTTTTGGAAAATAGAAGCCAATGGCATACAATATATAAGATTGTAAAGATTTAAAAAGGTGTAAATTAGTGAGTGAAAATATAGTAGTGTATGATTATGGCATACAATTTATATCTATTTTTTGAGAGAATACAGTGTATGATTATGCAAGACATGCCCATAGAGCTTGATGGTTGGACTTGCAATGCAAGTTATGCAAGGATATATTTCGACTTGGTACAATCATTTCAGTCATATAATTTGAAAAGAAATATAAAATAAAACCATAGAATTAGGTACAATCATACTATTACAACTCCACTCAGGTTGCTATATTTGTGCATATAGTGTTCATTCATGCACATGATAGTATATAGGATAGTTGACAATAATGCAAAAATGGAAAGAAGGATATTTTGGGCTTGATTCATCATGAGGTACAATTTACCAAGACAACATGTTCAAGTGGGAGGGTGAATGCTAGAGAAGGCCTATGTTTGTTCCCAAAGGCACCCGATCATTTCGAGCTACATTATTCCAACACAGTCTCAAGATCCTTAAGTGCAAAAAGTTGCCAAATTATGACAAACTGATTCTCAAAATATATGGTACCTAAAAATATTTCATTTGAACCTAAAATATTATGTAGGGTACCTCCATAATAAACCATATTATATTTGTATTTCTCCAAATAATTTTTTGTGGCAATGATATATGAAAAGTTATAAAAATGTTCAACAAAAACTTGTCGAGAGCCGAATTCTATGTTTCATACATTATGCAAAAAAATTTATTACACCAAAATATATAGGTGGGTGGATGAACACTAGGGAATGCCTTTTTTTTACCCAACTATCTTGATTATTATGAGCTACATTATTCTGGCGTAGTCTCTTACGAGTTAAGTGTAAAAAACTACCAAACTATTACAAATTGATTCTTAAAAACCATGGCACTAATGAATATCATGTATATACCTACATATTCTTAGGATCCATCCATAATAACCTATATTATATTTTCATATATCCAAACCATTTAACCCTGGTGATTGTTGAATAGGAAAATTGAGAGGGGGGGGTGAATCATTTGTCATAGATTTTAACCTTTAATTCAATCACTTGAACTAATACTTAAAAATGCTTAAATGATTAATCATCAAATGCTAATGCAAAAAATCAATTCCAACACATAAGTACAATAATGGCAGATTTACATGGAAAACCCAATGAGGGAAAAACCATGGTGAGGATTAACTCACACTACATAAAATATCAAAACCAATTACAAAAAGGCTCACTACTTGAAAAAAGGCTTACTACCTAAGATAAGGCTCACTACTTGAAACAAGAACTCACTATCCAACATTGCTACAACCTGGAGGGCTCACTACCACAAAGATACAAAGAAGACAAAGAGGACTTGTTATAGAGAGACTACAATCCCAATGCAACAAAGGATGCCACCACAGTTACTTGATCAACTTGCATGAATGATAGAGTTCACCTTCTGCTCACTGCATCCAGAAACTCATCATTAAGATTCACACTAATCTGCCACACACAACTCACACACACTTACTAAATATCATCAATGTCGCATCTACTCTTTCACTCATCTTCCTTCTTTTCTCTTGTACAACTTTTCATTACTAGCTCATCTTGTATTTATACTATCTCCAACCTTGAAAAAGATCCAAAGTTGACCATCCAATTTCAAATTCAAATTAGGTTGATGCCAAACACCCTAGGGTGGAATTAGAATTAGGACAACCCAAACACATGCTTCACCTAGACCCAAAATAGATCCAACATGCTTCATCAACTTTGAAGATAGTGCTTAATAAACCAAACCAATGTAAAAAACATAGAACAATTAAGCTTGAGACTTCCAAAAACCAAAAACATCTTCAATGCAACCAAAACATCTTAACTCTAGAATTACAAGTCAAAAGACTTCATCAAAGAGAAATCCGGACCTGTAACTTTTCTCTCGAACCTCAACTAGAACACAAAAGAACATAGTTCACAAATGGTGAACACAACTCAAAATTCATAAGGAAACAACAATCAAAAGTCTAGATATGACAACCTTCAACAACCATGACCAACATATCTGAACTGCACAAAAATAGGGGCAAGTACTGGATCATCACTTAGAGAAACAATTGAATACCTATAAACTTTCTTTAATACAATTTTCTCAATATCCTCAAAATATGCAGGGAAACCTATAACCATGACACTAATGACAACAACAACCAGTAGATAACTAATTGACTAGTTGACATCAATGAAAAAACCTTCATTCCTTTCTCCATTCTTGCAACAATCTCCCCCTTTGTCATTGATGGCAACACATGATGTGAAAAACCATCAAATACATTATACTAGTTCTGAATATACTTCTCAGGATTTTTTCTTTTTGCTTCTCCCCCTCAGAAGATCATCTTCCTCATTACCTAATTTCTCTTATTAGCTTTCTCTTCCTCTTTGACATCAATGGAAAAGGAAAAATATATGTTCATTGAATCTTCCTTTGACATGAAAACAAAATACCCACAATGACAAAATATGAAACTACATGCTCCCCCTGAGAGGTAGCCACCAAAATATTAGTCCAAAAAGATAGAACCATGAATCCATCAGATTGATGCATCTCCAAATGCATCTAAGTTTATGAAAGGAGGGGAAATAACCCCTAACCTCTCCCAGAGATACTCAAAAGTATCTTTAGGAAGAGCCTTTGTAAAAATATCAACAATCCGATCCTTCGTCGAAACATACTCAAGATTTACTTCATTCTCCATGACCTTCTCTCTACAGAAATGAATCTAATAGATATATGCATCATCCTCGAGTGCATCACAGGGTTCTTTGAAATGTTAATTGCACTTGTAATATCATAGAAGATAGAAATGGGATCGTCATATAGCACTGCGATATATTTTAATGTCTATTTCATCCATAGAACTTGTGTAAAACAAGATGCAACAACAATGTACTCAGCTTCAATAGTAGACAAGGAGACCACATATTTCTTCTTATTCAACCATGCCACCAATCTGCATCCAAGAAAGAATGCACCACCACCTATACTTTTGTTGTCATCTATACATCCAACCCAATCTACATCTATATAGGCACTAAGTATAAACTCAGTATCTTTAGGATACCACAATTCATAGTCTGAAATGCCATTTAAATACTTGAATATTCTTTTAACATCAACAACATGTGTTTCCTTTGGATCTTATTAAAATCTAGCAACAAGACAAACCGCATGCATAACATTTAGTCTAGTAGTAGTCAAATACAATAATCCACCAATCATAGATCTATATTTGCTTTGATCAACCTTAGGTGAGTAATCATCTTTACCCAATTTGCAACCAGTCACCATAAGAGTACATACCGGTTTGGAATCATCCATCCCAAACTTCTTCAACATCTCTCTCACATACTTAGACTTTGAAATGAAAATTCCTTTCTTTATTTGATTAATCTATAGCCCAAGAAATAAATTCATCTCCCCAAACATAAACATTTCAAATTATTTCTGCATTTCTTCCGCAAACATCTTACACATCTTTTCATTTCCTCTAAAGATAATGTCATCAACATATACAACTACAATCAAGATTTTGTCATTATCAATCTTGAAGTACAAATTACTGTCTGCTGTACCTTTGTTAAATCCTTGCTGAATCAAATACCTATCTAACCTTTCATACCAATCTCTAGGAGCTTGATTCAATCTATATAAAGCTTTCTTCAATATGCACCCCGTATCCAGTTGATCTGTTAACTGTAATCCTTCTGGTTGTTCCATGTAAAATTATTCTCCCAACTCACCATTTAGAAATGCTGGCTTGACATCCATCTGATAGACTTTGAAATGTTTATGAGTAGCTAATTGCAAGAGCATCCTTATAGCTTCCATTCTTGCTACTGGGGAAATTTTTTCATGAAAATCTATACCTTCTACTTGTGAGTAGCATTTACACACAAGCCTCGCTTTGTTTTAGACAACTTCTCCATTCTCATTCAACTTATTTCAAAATACCCATTTTGGTCCAATGACATTTTTATTTGCTGGTCTTGGGACTAGTTCCCAAGTCTGATTCTTCTCAATTTGCAAAAAGTTCTTCTTTCATCACTTCATTCCAATGTTCGTCTTTACATGCTTCACTTATTTTCTTCAGCTCAATCTCAGAGAATAGACACAAATTTACTTCATCAGTAGCTTTGTTTTTGGTTAACATGCCTTTTGTCTTGTCTCCAATAATCTAATTTTCTGAATGATTCCTTTGTACATATTTTAGTGTCCTAGGGGACATCACCAAAGCATCTTCTTCTCTTTCATCCTATTTATCCTGCTTCTCTTGCTCATCTTTATCCTGTTCTTCCATAATTTCTTCTATTCTTTCAAAATCATGTTCATCAAGCATATATTAATCAATATCCATAGAATTCTTCATTTTCTCATCAACCTTCACATTCGACCTCTCTACAATTTTTCTCATTATTTTATTGAAACATTTGTATGCCTTGCTTTTAGTAGAATACCCAAGAAATATGCTTTCATCACTTCTTGCATCAAACTTACCCAAAGTTTCCTCATCTCTTCTGATATAGAATTTTCTTTCGAATACCTTGAAATATTTAATTGTAGAAATTCTTTCGTGCCATAGATAATAGGGAGTCTTTGTACTATTTTCTCTTGCTTGAACTTGATTGAATACATAAACAATAGTATGAATAGATTCTTTCCAGTAAACTTCCGATAAACTAGCCTCAGTAATCATTGATCTAGCAGCTTCTTGAACTGTTCTATTTTTCCTCTCAACAACTCCATTCCGCCGAGGAGTTCTCGGGGTAGATAATTGCGTCTTTATTCCGTGCACTTCAAAAAACATATTGAACTCATGGGAGGTGAATTCTCTACCTTTGTAAGATCTCAAGAATTTTATCTTTAAATTCACTTCATTTTCAATCATAGCCTTGAATGCCTTGAATCTATCTAACACATTTGATTTCTCTCTAAGAAATGTAACCCATGTATATCTAAAAAAATAATAAATAAAAAGCATAAACTACCTTTCACCAAGTAGAATTCTTCTCACTCTCATAGGACCACAAATATCTATATGAACTAAATCCAGTGGTCTGATAGTAGATTGTTCCACTGATATGTAATGATTTCTTGCTTTCTTCCCAAACTGACAATTCCTACAAATAACATTAACATGCTTTGTAATTTTTGGTAAACGTCTCACGAGCTGAACAACACTAATCCTTGCCAAGTTATCAAAATTCATGTGACACATTATCCTATGCCATAACCAAATATCATTTATTTGAGTCATAAAGCATCATCCATCAACACCCTTAAGTTGATAAATATTCCCTTTAGGTTTATTTCCTATAGCAATCAATGTTCTGGACCCTTTCAGGATCTCACATTTCTCATCCTTAAACACAAGATCCAATCCTTTTTTGCACATTTGACTAACACTCAACAAATAATGCCCTTAACCCTTAACATAGTAAACATCATCAGTATGATGCTTGCCATCAAAACTTACTGAACCTATCCCATACATTTTAGCACTAGTATCATATCCAAACATAACCAAGTCTCCATCATATTTCTCAAGTTTAAAAAACTTACTCTTATCACTAGTCATGTGATGTGAACAACCACTATCACCTACCCAAAAATTATTTTCTTGTTTAGCATGTAGGACATAGATAACCATACCTTCATTTTTTTCCTTCTCCTTCTCATGAGGGCTTTCCTTTATCTATTTTTTCTGAATTAGTAGAAGTAGGTTCATCCTTAATCACCAAGAACAAGCATTCATTGTCATCTAGATCTTCATACTTTGAATCCTCATAAAAAATACTAGCATTCTCATTCACATAGTAAGCTTTTTTAATCTTCTTTCCTTTCTTTTCTTTCTCATATCTTTGTTTATTCCTTTTAGCTCTTTCCGGACACTGCAACATAGTGACCTATTTCTCCACAACTAAAGCATTTAAAGGGAAAATTACCTTCATACTCACCATAACCTTTTCTTGTTCTTCTCACAAAGTTAGCTTCTATTTCATCAAAGTTATCTTCATCTAGATCTTCAAATTTTGTAGCTTTAAAAGTAGTGTATGATTTGCCTCCATTTCTTAGACGTGACTTCCTCATTTCATAAGATGTCAAAAATACTAACAGCAGATCCTTAGTACAAGTCTTATAATCTACAGTCTACTTAATAGCACTCACCTTCTCACTGTAAGCATCAAGAAGAGTTTTGAGAATTTTATTTACAATCTTGGTTTCATCTATAGTAGCACCAAGTGATCACATTCCAACCACTACCTCATCCAATCTCTGTACATAAGCTTTAACATTTTCATCTTCAAACATATGTATAAGATTAAATTGTGTTTCCAAATTTTGTAATTTCTCCTCTTTAACTCTTTCATCACCATTATGTGCTCTTTCTAAAGCATCCTAGACTTCCTTATCTATCTTTAAATTTTGAACCTTAATTAGCTCGAAATGTACCAGATTATTCTTCAAGATGAAATTTGCCTTATTTTTTACTTCATTTGCTCTAATCTCTTCAGGTGTACTCAGACCATTAGAGAGAGGAGTGTAAGGATTCTTGTTAGCTTTCTTCACATCATATCCATAATACTCCATATATTCTTCCATCAAAACTTTCCAGATACAATAATTAGTTGCATCAAACCTCAGATAATCAAAGACCATCTAGCTAGCCATCCCAGACCTTCCTCAAGTGGTTAAGCTCTTCACCAAGGAACAAAGCTCTGATACCAATTGTTGAATAAGAAAACTAAGAGGGGGGTGAATCAGTTGTCATAGATTTTAATCTTTAATTTAATCACTGGAACTAATACTTAAAATTGCTTAAATGATTAATCATCAAATGCCAATGCAAAAACTCAATTCCAACACATAAGCATAATAACACCAGATTTACATGGAAAACCCAATGAAGGAAAAACCACGGTGAGGATTAACTCAGACTATAGAGAATATCAAAATCGATTACAAAAAGGCTCACTGCCTAAAACAAGGATTGCTGCCTGAGATAAGGTTCACTGCCTAAAACAAGGATTTACTATCCAACAGGGCTACAACCCAGAGGGTTCACTGCCATAGAGATACAAAGAAGATAAAGATGACTTGTTATAGAGAGACTACAATCCCAATGCAACAAAGGATTCCACCACAGTTACTTGATCAACTTGCATGAATGATAGAGTTTTCCTTTTTCTCACTGCATCCGAAAAATCAGCATTAAGCTTCACACTGATCTGCCACACATAACTCACACACACTTTCTAAATAGCATCAATTTCACATCTACTCTTTCACTTATCTTCCTTCTTTTCTCTTCTATAACTTTTTCGTTACTAGCTCATCTTATATTTATACTATCTCCAACCTTAGAAAAGATCCAAAGTCGGCCATCCAATTTCAAATTCAAATTAGTTCAATGCCAAACATCCTAGGGTGGAATTAGAATGAGGGAGACCCAAACACACACTTCACGGAGACCCAAAATAGATCCAACACGCTTCGTTAACTTTGAAGATAGTGCTTAACACAAGGTCAGCCAAACCAGTGTAAAACACATAGAACAATTAAGATCGAGACTTCAAGAAACCAAAAAGATCTTCAATACAACCAAAACATCTTAACTCTAGAACCGCAAGTCAAAAGACTTCATCAAAGAGAAATCCAAATCAATAACTTTTCTCTTGGACCTCAACCAGAACACATAAAAACATAGTTTACAATTGGTGAACACAAGTCAAACTTCACAATGAACCAACAACCAAAAATTTGGATATAGTAATCTTCAACAACCATGAACAACATACCTAAACCACATGAACATAGGGGCAAGTACCAGATCATCACCCGAAGAAACAACTGTGTAGTTATAAACTTTCTTTAATATGATTTTATCAATATCCTTAACATATGCAACAAAACTTGTAACCCTGACACTAATGAAAACAACAACCAGTAGATAACTAATTGACTAGTACATCAATGAAAACACCTTCATTCCTTTCTCCATTCTTGCAACAATCTCCCCCTTTATCATTGATGGAAACACATGATGTGAAAAACCATCAAAGACACCATACAGTTCTGAATATACTTTTTAGGATTTTTTATTTTTGCTTCTCCCCCTCGGAAGATCATCTTCCTAATTACTTGCTTTCTCTTGTTAGGCTTCTCTCCTTTTGACATGCTTTCTCTCCCCTTTTGAAATCAATGGCAAAGACAAAAGATATGTTCATTGAATATTCCTTTGACATGAAAACATAATACTCATAATGAAAACACCTAAAACTACCTACTCCCCCTAAGAGGTAGCCACCAAAACATCAGTCCAAAAAGATAGAACCATGAATCCACTAGATTGATGCATCTCCAAATGCATCTTAGTTTCTGAAAGGAGGGGCAATAACCCCTAACCTCTCCCAGAGATACTCAAAAGTATCTTTAGGAAGAGCCTTCATCAAAATATCAACAATATGATCCTTCATCGAAACATAATCAAGTTTTAATTCATTCTCCATGACCTTATCTCTCAAGAAATGATATCTAATAGATATATGCTTCGTACTTGAGTGCATCACGGGGTTCTTTGAAATATTAATTACAATTGTATTATCATAGAAGATAGAAATGGGATCATCATATAGCACTGCGATATCTTTTAATGTCTATTTCATCCATAGAACTTGTGTACAGAAAGATGCAACAACAATATACTCAACTTCAATAGTAGACAAGGAGACTTAATCTTGCCTCTTACTCAACCATGCCACCAATCTGCATCCAAGAAATAATGCACCACTACATCTTCTGTCATCTATACATCCAACCCAATCTGCATCTGTATAGGCACTAGGTGTAAACTGAGTATCTTTAGGATACCACAATCCATAATCCAAAGTGCCATTCAAATATCTAAATATTCTTTTAATAGCAGCAACATGTGTTTCCTTCAGATCTTCTTGAAATCTAGCCACAAGACAAGCCACATGCATAATATCTAGGCTAGTAGCAATCAAATACACTAATCCACCAATCATGCATCTATACTTGCTCTGATAAGCCTTAGGTGAGTCATCATCTTTACCCAACTTGCAACTACTCACCATGGGAGTACATACTGGTTTGCAACCATCCATCTGAAACTTCTTCAACATCTCTCTCACATACTTAGACTATGAAATACAAATTCATTTCTCTATTTGATTAATTTGTAGCCCAAGTAAAAAATTCATCTACCCAAACATAATCATTTCAAATTCTTTCTGCATTTCTTCTGTAAACATCTTGCACATCTTTTCATTTCCTCCAAAGATAATGTCATCAACATATACAACTACAATCAAGATTTTTTCATTATTAGTCTTAAAGTACAAATTACTATTTGCTATACCTTTGTTAAATCCTTGCTAAATTAAATACCTATCTAACCTTGCATACCAAGCTCTAGGAGCTTGCTTCAATCCATATAGAGCTTTCTTCAATCTGAACACCATATCCAGTTGATCTATTAACTGAAATCCTTTCGGTTGTTCCATGTAATCTTATTCTTCCAGCTCACCATTCATAAATGTTGACTTGACATCCATCTGATAGACTTTAAAATATTTATGAGTAGCTAATGCCAAGAACATCCTTATAGATTCTATTCTTGCTACCAAGGAATTTTTTTCCTGAAAATCTATACCTTCTACTTGTGAGTAGCCTTTACACACAAGCCTCACTTCATTTCTAACAACTTCTCCATTCTCATTCAACTTGTTTCTGAATACCCATTTTGATCCAATGATAGTTTTATCTGTCAGTCTTGGGACTAGTTCCCAAGTCTGATTCTTCTCAATCTGCAAAATTTCTTCTTTCATTTCTTCCTTCCAATGTTCAAATTTACATGCTTCACTTACTATCTTTGGCTCAATCTCAAAGAATAGACAAAAAATTACTTCAGCAGGAGCTTTGCTTCTGGTTAACATGCCTTTTGTCTTGTCTCCAATAATCTGATTTTCTGAATGATTCCTTTGTACATATTTCGGTGTCCTAGGGGACATCACCAGAGCAAATTATTCTTTTTCATCCTACTTATCTTGTTTCTCTTGCTCATCTTTATCCTATTATTCCATAATTTCTTCTATTCTTGCACAATCATGTTCATTAGACATATATCAATCAATATCAATAGA
>CM021105.1:341235723-341337018 GCA_007115665.2 Sequoiadendron giganteum | reverse complement strand
TCCAGTGTAAAACACAAAACAATTAACCTCAAGATTTCTAGAAACCAAAAATATCTTCAATGCAACAAAAATATCTTAACTCTAGAATCGCAAGGCAAAAGACTTCATCAAAGAGAAATCCAGACCCATACATTTTCTCTCGAACCTCAACCAAAACACAAAAAAACATAGTTCGTAGCTGGTGAACACAACTCAAACTTCACAATGAACCGACAACCAAAAATATGGATATAACAACCTTCAACAATCATGACAACATATCTAAACTGCACGAACATAGGGGCAAGTACTAGATCATCACCCAGAGCAAAAATTGAATACCTGTAAACTTTATTTAATACAATTTTGTGAATATCCTCAACATATGCAGCCAAACCTATAACCATGACACTAATGACAATAGCAACTAGAAAATAAATATTTGACTAGTTTACATCAATGACAACACCTTCATTCCTTTCTCCATTCTTGCAATAGTGATGATGTATGAAACGTTGCAAAAAGCATCATTTGCATTCAACAAAAACTTGTTAAGAGCTCCATATTTTTCATTTCATATATCATGAGGAAAAAATGAGTTTCCAACATGTCTTATCATGTGGTTGAATGATAGGGAAGGATTTTTTTCACCCCAATTGTCCTAATTGTTCTGAGCTACATTATTTTGACATAGTCTCTTAAGAGCTATAGGTGCAAAAAATTTCCAAACTATGATGAACTAATTCTTGGAATATATGACACCTAATTTTTTTTTGTCTAAACCTAAATATCAATTGATGGTCCCTCCACAATAACCTCTCTCATATTTCAATATATCCAAACCATTTTATTATGGTGATGATGTATGAAAATTTGCAACAAGTGTGATTTACGCTCAACAAAAACTTGTTAGGAAACATATTTTGTGTTTCGTACATCATGAGGAAAAATAAATTTTGCCAACACATTAGATTGGGTTGGTGAATTATAGGGAAGAAATTTTTTTACACCCGAATTTTCTTGATCATTCTGAACTATTTTATTTTGGTGCAGTCTCTTAAGAGACCTCAGTGCAAAAAATTGCCAAACTATGATAGATTGATTCTCAAAATATGTGGCATATATAAATGTTTCATATAAATATAAAAATTCATGTAGGGTCCCTCCATAATAATCTCTCTCAAATTTATATATCTTCAAACCATATGATTATGGCAATGATGTATGAAAAGTTATAAAAAGCGTCATTTACATTCATCAAAAACTTGTTAGAAGCCATATTTTACGCTCTTCATCTTATGAGGATAAATTGAATATGTGAAATTTTTTATGTGGGTGGGTGAAAATTAGGGGATGTATTTGTTTTCACCCCAAAAGTCTTGATCACTCGAGGCTACACTATTTTGGCACATTCTCTTAAGAGCCATAAGTGCAAAAAACTGCCAAACTATGATAGATTGGTTCTCAAAATTTGTGGCACCTAAGAATGTTATATTTGAACCTAAGAATACATATAGGGTCCTTGAAATATAAAATTTATCATATTTTTATATCTCCAAACCATTTTACCATCATGACAATGTATGAAAAGTTACCAAAAAGTGTCATTTGTGTTAAACAAAAACTTGTCAAGAGCCATATTTTGCATTTTTTTGCCTTGTGGGGCTCAATTGAATGTGTGAATATGTTAAGGTGGGTGGATGAAATTTATGGGAGGATTTTTTTCAAACCTAAAATTTCTTGATCATTTCAAGCTATACTATTTCAACAAATCTCTTACGAGCCCTATGTGCAAAAATACCAAACTATGAGAGACTGGATCTCATAATTTGTGGCACCTATGAATGTAATTTATGAAAATAAATATTCATGTAGGGTCCCTCCATAATAATCTATCACATTTTTATCTCCAATTAATTTTACCATGATGATGATGTATGAAAAGTTGCAAAAAGTGTTATTTGCATTCACTAAAAACTTGTCGGGAGCCATATTTTGTGTTTTCATCTCATGGGGCTTAACCAATTGGGTGAAAATGTCAGAGTGTATGGATTAATTCTATTGGAATAATTTTTTTTCACCCCACCTATCCCAATCATTCTAGGCTACACTATTTTGATGCAATCTCTTAAAAACCCTGAGTGCAAAAAATTGTCAAACTATGATAGACTGGTCCTTGGTATCCATGGCACCTACAAATGTTTTTTTCAACCTATAGGTGGATATGGGGTCCCTCTATAGTAAAATATCTTTATTCTAGTCAAATAGACACATTTTAATTATTCTAATAATGAATTTATTTTTGTAAAAAAAATAGTTGAGTAGTATAATTGTGGAAACAAGATTTTTTACATTTTGTGTTGTGGGGCCCAATAGACTATGCCAACATGTCGAGATGGGTGGGTCAATCCCTTAAAACACCTATATTATTATTTTATCATGGAAAATCTAGGGTTTTCCTATTTATGACTATAATAACACCTCTCTTTATGACTCTACAACAATCATAGTTACTTAATTTTTCTCATTTTTGTGGATGTAATGACAACCCATCACTACTACCCTAAGAAACAAAATTATTTCATTCATTTGGAATGCATTCATGGGATTTCATGATATTTTAAGTTTTTATGTCTATCCTAATGTGACGGTGAACTGTTATGTGGATTATGACATTTGTAAACTTGTAAACTCTCATTTTTCATGAATATATATATATATATCATTGCCTCTTTTATTCATCTCATATAAACCTTACGGAAAATTTTCAACCTTATTTCATGCGTATTTAATGAGTAGTAGGGTTCCAAATGAGATGATAATAGTCACATATGGCTATCATGGCCGAGTACGATAGTGGATAAATCTAAGGCAACAATCAATAAATCCTTAAGGTGTTTTATGAGTAGCTAAAGGCCATTAAACCTATGACACCCTAACTAATATCTAAAATGAAACTATAAGTCATACAAAGAAAGAGAAAAGCTATGCATAGAAGTTGTGGTAATGCATAAGGTAAAACTAGAAGTCATAACTAATCTTTGATTATTTTGAGACCATACTATAGTGACAAGATTACCTAATGGATGATAATCGTTTACATAAAGGAAGCATACATTTCTTGTAATGATTAGTGAAAATATAACTAATAGCATTGGGTATGACAATGATGTGCATGAATCTAGGATTAAGGCTTTCATACATCTTTCAATCAAGACTTTCATACACCTACTATGCTACATGAAGTAACTTATAATATCAATGGTCATTCCTTGAAATATATAGCCATCTCATAAAGTTGGTGATAATTACCGTCATGCTCCCTAGGGTTGAATTTCATGATAGAAAGAGTCTTATATATGAGGCTTGTTCCATGAAAAATCTAGGAATTCCTTCCAAACTAAGGAATTATATTGATGAACAATCAGGAAGGTAAGACTACCCCTTAAAAGATAGTTTTTAACCACCAAGAAAAATTTCTTGGTCAAATAAGGTGTTGTGAGGGTTCTCATTCCTTTATATTTCTCTTATATGCCCTTTAAATATTGATCTTCAATATTTTCCTTGAGATATAAAGTGATCCCTAGTGGCCAACTTTAGCAAGTCCCCAAGAAGCCATGTATACTCTCTTCAATTTTATGTGCTCATTTTGGTGCATATATGCAAAAGATTCCACCAAGTGTTGAGTCCTTACACAATGGAATTTATTTGAATGTGAAAGTGGTTAAAGTTGTCAAAGGGGTTATAATATCCTCTTTGGACCTAATGCACATGTTTAAATTTGATTCAATGGAAAGATCAAGTTTGAGTCAAACTTTAAAAATCTCCAAAAATATTACAAGTTTTGGAGACAATCAATATTTCTCAATTTTTTGAATGAAAATTATATAACATTAACCAAATTAGGTATTACTGAAAACATAATTGATGGGATCAAAATATGGTTACTAATCTTATAAAAAGAGCATTGCTCCATCAATCAATTAAGGTTTGAGCATACCACCACAAAAACCTTTTGATAGAAACTTGATTGAGATAATATCACCTGATTATCTTGAATCCATTTTTTAACCTTGAAAGAGCTAGTCAATAGCCAAAAAATATTCTAATGAGGGTCAAATCTTTGAGGGAAATTTTTTTAGATCCAATCTTTGTATAAATAAATTTAATACAGATCTATAATCCATTAAAAGAACATGAATCATAGGTAAAACACATTATTTATTATCTATTATATTTCTATTAAAATTCTAATATATAGATTTTTAGAATTTACTATTTTATTTTCAATAAATTTTAAGATATTAACATGTAACAAATGTTGATAGGTAATATATTAAATATATAGATAATAATTTGTATTGACAAGTACACAATATTCATTGTATATTTGAAAGAAGATTATGGATTTTCTTATTAGATTATAATTTAACATCTTAGAAGTATTGAACGAGATTTGTAGATATATCAAGTAGTTGATGCAATTCTCTACCTTTGTGCTTCGAAGCTTCCATTCTAGAAAGTGTATAACCTTTTATACTCAAAAAATAAAAAATTATTTAAATCTCTATCCATAAATGGTATTGAAAAACATCAACAAGGAAAACACCCTCATTTTAACTTTTCCAAAAACTACCCAAAAAGTAGATTTTTCTCAAATAACACTACAATAACATTATGAATATGAAAGATAATGCATAAAATCATAGATCATAGATACATCAAAGTATTTAAGAAAATATTAAGCAATTCTTGGGAGATGGGGTTTGATTATTACAAGTAATTATTCTTACAATGCTCAATCACTACATACATATTTGACTTTTTGGTACATACATAAGGTGCATATTTATTCCACATGGTCATGATCATTGTTATTTTTCTCTTCACTACCATTATACTTTATGTAAGTTGATTATTACAAATTTTTGCAAGGGATAAGTAAACATCATTTTGAACATCTAAACATATTGTTGTAAACATATATTATGATGATGTTTTCCCAAACTATTTGCCATTTGTAGTGTTTGATGAATTTTTGGTAATGGTTCTCATACTAATAATCTTATCAACTTATTACCCAATATAAATAGTCATACTTTGAATGAAAATGATCATTCACAAAAAATATTAATGTACTAATCAAAATTTGTCTCATAATCAACATATGAGTTATTCTCTAATCCTACTCAGACAAACATTCAATATGGCTGCATAATAGTTAAGCATGACTCTCAATCAAAATCATTAATTCATGAACATACAATTAATATATGATACAAGGTTATAATCATACACAATCACAATCATTCCACACAAATAAAGAGGTTTGTGATGATAGTCTACATGCTTGTGCATAGTTAGGCAGAAAGGTGAAGAAGGTGATGTATGAGACCATGAATATTTTCATCAAAATCCATAAAAAAGATAAGTGTTTATAGATTATGAACAATACATGACCAAATTTCAAAACAAACAACTTCATTTTATTATCAAACACATGTTCTTTATTTCTTATATTTTTACTTATGCAATTATTCATTTATTCAATAATCATTTATAGAAAATATGGACAACAATGGTAAAATAGATTTGTATTAATCAAAGATCCATATAGGTATACAATGTTGTCACTAAAAGTACAATATATGTACAAGAAATCCATATAGGATATAAAAATACATGTAAAAAATTTCTTTATAGGCATACAAAAAAGGACCCTAATGTAATCACTTCCCTCCAGAGGAAGGGACTTTGACTGTTGATTGGATCTAGAAAGATATACAATAATGGTTGTTTTCAAACCCACTAACTTGACCTCCTCTCTAAACTATTCTAGACTTGAGCCTGATACAATAGAAATCATACACGTTAATATATAAAAATGAATTATAGAATGACATATAACAAAATAGTTACTTACCACATACTCATAATCAATCTAAACCCTTTTTTCCTCTCTTCGTTTGTAACAAGGGCATGTTCATGAACTAGAGTTGTGAAGCTCTATGGCAAGCATCAGGATATAAATTAAACTACTAATGAATATCGTTCAAATTTTCACTAATAGATGTATTAAAACAACAAATATAAAATGAAAATTTCTAGTTTGACTCATACCTTTGTCAAAGGCCTCAAAGATGATATTGTTGTGGTAACACCATGCTCCATTATGGTACAAATACGAGGAGGATTATCAACTACTATGATCACTTGAAAATAAAACAACATAATTAAATTTATAAAATCTACCTAACATTATTTTAAAAAAATTTAATGATTAAAAATACTCAAGCTTACCTCAATGTAAGACGTATGGTCACCTTAGCTAATAAGTGCTAATGTCGAAGGCTCAACATTAACCTGTTCAACATCTAATGTGTGTTTTAATGTTACCATTTCTATAAGGTTAAAATATTCACATGTACTATATTTATTATTTATTTACTAGTTACATACTTGTGAACTTGACATCATCCTGTAAGCAAGAGGTGGAGGGCCACCAAACGTAGGGTGAACACTTTGACCTTGAAATTGAACATTAAAATTAATCTAGTAATTTAGTTAATCTTACATTTCAAAATGGTATATGATAAATTGAATTTGACCTTTTTCAAATTTACCTATATATCAATTCCAAATATTCGATCTAATAGCTCATTTGTCATGACAATTTGTTCCAATATAGATGCTTCTTGTTGTTGGAAACATGTATCTTGATCATCCTTAGACCCATAAGCATAAAGAGACCCATAGTTTTGACATAATTGGGGTGAAGGTCAAGACTTGGAAGATTCACTCACATCACCCTGTGTTAGAGACCTAACATGTTGTAAAAGGGTTTGAGTGAGGGAGCTAATAGATTACAGGGTCTCAATCGTAATACCCTCCTTAATGGAAGGGATAGTGACATGCTCAAATTATGGTCTAGAAAGAGATATTGGTGCATAATTTTGGGATTGTTGTGTCCCTAGTCTATCTTGTGTTGAGCCCCCACCTCTACCTTGAAAATATCACATGTCAAATTAATTTGGGATCTCATTGACGAAAAACTCGTAATAGAGTTTCCTTAAAAATATTGTGGGACCTCATTGTTATTGTATGGAGGATGGTAAAAATCCATCCACCACCTATCCTAAAAATTATTCCTTATCCCTTGGTGGTGGCACCAATGCATAGGGAACTTCTTTCAAGTGTCGTATATGGGTGCATTAGTTCTTAGATCAGTGAACAACTTATAAAAGTTATATTTTAATATTTTTTTGTGTTTTATTTGCTCATAGGATAATTTTTCTACATAAAATTGTCTTTGTTATTTCCTCTTGTTTGACCAAGTGTTGATTTTCCCACTCATGGATACTATGTGAGAGTAAATCAATTCTAGTGAATTGGCAAGAGTAGACCTATGGTATTTTATTCCTGATGGTTCTTTCGACCTTCCAATTATTGCCTCAAGTTCTCTTTTATTGTTTTTTATTTTCCCTCATATATTTTATTATGTCTTAGGAGGATGTCAAGGCAATGTGGGAGGGGTTTTTTGTGGTTGTTCTTTAGGATATTTTTAATCAATTGGTGAATGTAGTTTTCATGAATTGGTGGAGCATTCTCAATTCCTGAAAATTAAAGATTTTTTTTAATCTATCTATTTTATTAATTTTTACATTAAAAACTAAAAATACTTATCTCTTCAGCCTTGGCGACGTTGTGGAAGAATTTGGCCAAAAAAATTGGTGATGAATGACTTGTTACACAAACCGAGTGTGCTTTAGAAGGTTTTAAATAAAAAATTAATATTTAGAGGTCAAGATCAAACGATCTTGACCTCTTAATTTTTTTTCTTTAAATAAAAATAAAATAAAAGTGTGTTATAACATGATCACATGTAAGATTTTCCCGCTTCCCTCTCCTCTGCTTGCATTTGAACTTCCTGTGTGCATGGTGGATTCTGTTTTGGGGGTACCCAACAGTCCCCCTCTGACCCCCCTGACCTTGGCACCTCGCTTTCGGGACCGTGTCCCTCGTGTACCACTCTTGCAGGGACAATCCTTTCACCTTTAGGCCTTTCAAAGACCTTTGGGGTCTCAGGAGAATCTTCTGTGTCAGCGATGGAGATCTTTCTAGTGATAGGCTGGAAGGATGTGATATCCAATGGAAAACAAGTCTCTTCCATGACCCCTCTTTTACTTGAGGTTGTCACGACTTCTGGGATGGATTTTGACATTCCTGATTTGGTTTGTGATAGGATTCTCTCCTCCATGGAGAATGTTGTGGTGGGAAGATTTCTTTCTTTTCGTCCAACGGTGGATATGGTTCGGAAATGGGCGATGACAAAATGGTGTCTCAAGGGTAGTGTGGAGATTTGCACGATGGCTGGTGGCCTTTTTCTATTCAGATTCATGGCTGCAGAGGACATGGTGATGCCTCTTTCAATGGGTCCATGGGTGTATGGGAAACATAGCTTGGCTATGTGTTGTTGGAAGTTGGGTTTTGACCCTGCTATAGATCTGACTAAGTTGGATCTAATTTGGGTGCAACTGCTGGACGTACTCTTGAGTATTGGGATGAAGTAATTTTCAAATGTATTGGGGATTCGCTGGGTCAGTTTGTCACCACTGACTCTATTACCAAGTTGAAATCTAGGTGAGTCTTTGCTAGATTCTGTGTTAACATTTGTGTTGATTAATTCCTTCTAAACATAGTTAAGCTATGCTCTAAATTTGGTAACTGGACACAACCAGTGTGTTATGAAAATGCTGTGGTCTACTGCCAAAAGTGTGCTAAAGCTGGTCACCTTATCTCTGACTACAAATCTTCTTTCATTTGGGAGGTTAAGGTTGAGTGTACCTTGGAGAATCCTACACCTCCTATGAGAAATGATCCCCATCAGTCGGAAGACTTTGGGATTATTTCTCCGAGTGTTGCACCTTCCCCTGATGACCCTCCGCTTTCACCCACCTTTGTTGAACCACCATCTGACCTAGTCAACCCCAATGCTTTATTGGAGTTTGTTGTTAAACCTCTAACTATCTAGATGACCCAAGACCCTGGCTCTTTGGATGTTGTTCCTCCGTTTGTGGTGGTTTTTGTGGGGACTTGCAAGACAACGATTGAGGATGGTGAAATCTGGGAAGAAGAGAGCATTAGAATGGTTGATGAATCTATAGAAAGTATGGGGGGTTTGAAGCTTGAGAAAACTGTAGAAGAAGGGATCTGGACAACGCCAAAGAAAAAAGGAAGGAAGAAGAAGGAAGATGTAGGAGGTGACTCAAAGCCAGGTAGGCCCTCCCAGAGACTCACTAGGATGAGAGAAATGACAAATGAGATTGCCCTAGGTAAACAAAGGATATTGGATGTGTCCTCAAAAAAAGGTCAGAAATGAGAGTTATATCATGGAATGTTCATGGGCTCAATAGCTCCCACAAACAACTTGCTCTGAAGAACTATGTGTTGGAACATAAGATTGATGTGTGCCTATTACAAGAAACCAAAATGATGAAGGTAAATTTTATAAAATCGCTAAATTTATTTGGCCAAATGCATCCTATGTCTACAGTGATGCTGAGGGTGCTTTGAGGGGTCTGGCTGTGCTTTGGAACCCATCAAAATTTCTAGGCTCTGAACTACTCCACTGTAAAAATAGTGTGGGGGCCTTATTTACTTACCTTGGTGAATCCTGGTCTATAATCAATATTTATGCTCCTAACCAAAGGAATGCGAGGAGTACATTGTGGCATGACCTTGCAGTTAAAATTAATCAGAATAGGGGTGGCAATTGGCTGGTTGCTGGAGATTTTAACTCTCCTCTCTTTCCATAAAAAAAAAGTGGTGGCCTATTGGATTACTCTGACAAAATGTATGACTTGGCTAATTTTTTGAATTCTTCAAGTTTAATTGATATTGATCTCATGGGTCAAAAATTTAGTTGGTCTAACAGACGCTCTGGTGATCACCTGATTCAGGTCTGTTTAGATCGTTTCCTCTGCTCTCCCCATTGGACTAATGTTTTAGATGCTAATCTAATAACCCTACCCAGGATGGTCTCTGACCATAACCCCCTTTTGCTGACCACTAATATTCATCCTACTATGGGTCCCATCCCCTTCTGTTTCGAGATAATGTGGAATTCTCACCCCAACTTCAAAAATAAAATTGTTGAATGGTGGAATATTTCTGTCCATGGCTCTCCCATGTTTAGGATTTTTTTCAAACTCAAACATATTTAAAACATGGTTAAAGGATGGAACAGGAGTGTGTTTGGTGATGTGTTTCAAAAAAAAAAGTTAGAAGAAGAGTTGAGGACCTTACAAAAGAAAATGGAGGAAGGAGATGACAGTCAACGGACTCACAACCAAGAAAGGGGAACCAGGATGGAATGGGAACAGGTTCTCAAAAAGGAGGAAATATTTTGGAAGTAGAAATCCAGAGTCGAATGGTTGAAGGAAAGTGATAGGAACACCTCTTTCTTTTATGTGTCAGCCATCAAGCATAGGAAAAGGAATCAAATTTCTCAACTGACTGATGATTTTGGTGTGGTGATTTCAAATCCTACCCAAATTGGCCTTCGTGCTGCTAACTACTTTCATGAGGCTTATTCGGCCCCAACTGAGGCGCCGAACCCAACTTTGGACAATGTGCTGCTCAACCATCTACCTACCATCATTTCCCAGGAAGATAATAAGGGGATTTTCAGTGCTATTTCTTGGGAAGAAGTTCAGTTGGCTACCTTTAGCATGGGGGCTTGCAAGGCCTTGGGCCTTGATGGTTTTCATCCTACCTTCTTTCAGATATTTTGGGATACTGTGGGTGGGGACCTCGTGCTAGTGGCCAGGGATTTTTTCAAATCAGGTAAAATCCTTAAACAACTAAATCACACCTTCATTGCCCTTATTCCTAAGATTGGAGAGCCTCAATCCATGACTGATTTTTGGCCCATTAGCCTATGTAACACCTTTTATAAAATCATTTCAAAGATTTTAGTGAACCGTATCAAGCCCCTTCTGGATAAAATCATCAGTCCTACCCAAAAGTGTTTTGAACCTGGGCGCCATATTCTTGATGCTACTTTGACCACCCACGAGCTGCTCCATTCTATGGATAGATGTATGTATGCGGGGATGGCCCTTAAACTGGACATCTCTAAAGCTTATGATAAAGTTTTATGGGATTTCATCCCAAAGGTTTTGGCTAAGTTTGGGTTCAACAATTCGGTTATCAAACTCATTATGGAGTGTGTTAGTACAATTAAGTATTTTGTACTTGTTAATGGGTCCCCCTTTGGGTTCTTCTCTGCTGGAAGAGGGATCAGACAAGGCGACCCCCTATATCCTTATCTCTTCATCATGATTCTTGATGTGCTCAGTGGGAACTTTACTGGTCTACTGTCGAAAGGCTCCATTATGGGCATCAAAGCGACTTCTTCCTTGGAACCGGTTGTTGTGCAGCAATTTGTGGATGACACTTTTCTTTTTGGGAAAGACTCTGTGGTAGAATCCAGGAAATGGAAAGCATGCCTTAAAAATTATGCATCATGTTCTGGTTAGAGCATCAATTACAATATAAGCATGATCTATTTCTTTAACAATGCACCTAATTTGCAAATCAGAGTGACTGTGGTTTTGGGTTGTGTTAGTGGGTCCCTCCCCTCGGTTTACCTTGGGCTCCCTCTCACGGTTAAGGAGGTTACCCCTGACTTCTAGAACTCGATTCTGGAAAGAATCCAAAGGAAATTGGCTGGGTGGAAAGGCTTCATCCTAAGCCATGTTGGCAAAAGCCAACTGCTCACAATGGACCTTCAAGGTATACCAACTTATTTTCTTTCCATATTTAAGATGCCTAAGTACATTGTTGATAAGTTTGAAAAAATTCAAAGGAATTTCCTCTAGTCTAGGACTAAGGATAAGAATAAAATCGCTCTGGTAAAATGGGAAAAGGTCTGTAAGGCCAAAAATTGTGGTGGCCCAGGTGTCAGGACAATTGTCAGCACTAACAAGGCTCTGATGGACAAGGCTGGTTGGGATTAGTTAAGGAACACTAAATATTGGTGCAAAATTTTGAATTCCAAATACCTTCAGGATAGGCCTTTGATCAATTGCCTCTTGGAGTCTCACCCCTAGGGCTCCTTGGCCTGTAGGAGCATTTGCAACACACAAGGCCTGATAAGGAATGGGATTAAATGGAAAATGGGCAATGGGAATCAGGTCAGATTTTGGGAAGATACGTGGCTAATTGATACCCCTCTGGTTTGTTATGACTTTAGGACTCTTATGGAATCGGCTTAGAGGTATTTTGGTATCCATATCAGTGATTATGTTTCTAGACCCCTTGAGGCTAGGGCTTGGAAAGACCTAATCCTCTGCTGTCCCCAGTCTCAAGACCTTTTTTTTCTGGCTTGGTCCCTCCAGGAGATCCTCTCTATCACTAGGTTTCCCTCTTATGACATAGAAGATGAGGTTTTTTGGACCTTTGACAAACATGGGGATCTTTCTGTTAGGTCAGCGTACAAACTGCTGACAAACCAGGGTACTGCAGAGGAACCTTGGAAGAAGATATGGAACTACCACATGATCCCTAAAATAAATTTCTTCTAGTGGACGGCCTACCATAACAAGATTCTTACTTAGGACAATTTGAGGAAACGAGGATTTTATATTCTTAATAGATGTTTACTTTGTAAGTGCAGGGAGGAAACTGTCAGTCACCTATTGTTACACTGCTCGTTTGCTGTTAAGGTTTGGGGGCTGGCCTTTGAAAAATTGGGAGTCTCTTGGGTTATGAGTAGGGATCTCTTATCCTTCATCTTGGGCTGGTGTGGTCCCTATTCCCATCCCCTACCAGATAAAATTTGGAATCAGGTTCCTCCTATTTTGGGTTGGTGTCTGTGGAAGGAGAGGAACAACAGGGTCTTCAGGAATATTGAGAGGAATCCTAGGGATGTTTTTGGCATTGGTGTCCAGCTCATTGAGGAAAAAATATACCTCTTTAATGGGAAACTCCTAGAGAAAGGACCTCTTGATTATGAAATTAGAATGGCCAAGGCTTGGCACCAGGGGTTAGAGGCTAACTCGTTTGAAAATTCAAATCCTTAGCTAGGAAAAATACCAGATGCGAGCCTCCGAATAGAGGCTAGTTTAAACTGAATTTTGATGGGGCTGCTAAGGTCAGCCTAGATAGGGCTATTATTGGTGGTGTGATTAGAGACCCCGAGTGGGTTATGGTTGCGGGATTTGCTTGAGGTATTGGTTTCTAGTCTTGTATTGTGGCAGAAGCCCGTGCACTGCTCATGGGCCTCCAAATTGATGTCTCTCTGAGGATTTCTAATATCCACATTGAAGGAGACTCTAAGTCCATTACTGATGCTGTGAATATGGATAGACTAATTGGCTAGAATACTAAGGATATCTTGTTGGACACTAGGTTCCTTTTATCCAAACTTAGGGGTAAAAAGTGACACATATATTTAGGGAGGGAAACCAAGTGGCGGATGCCTTGGCTGATCTTGGCACTTGCTGGGGCTACTCTAAATGTTGGAGGAGAATGGAGAAGATACCACCAAAAATTCAAGATATCATCTTGAGAGAACAAAGCAACCAATTATCATAATGAATTCAAATCTCTGGGTGTTGGGTGTTCGATGGGGGGTCCACTTGATTATTTTATGGGTCTGGTGGATGAGCACTAATGTTGAGATGGTTGACAGATGGAGGGATTCTAACTTTATCATTCATTATGTGTTTAGATATCTTCGGGTGCTGAGTGCTGGTTGGGGGACCCACTTGTTTGTCCTTTGGGCCTGGTGGATGAGCTCTATTACTGAGGTGGCTGACAGGTGGTGGGTTTTAAATTTTAAGGATTGTAATGTGAATAAAAAAGGTGGCTTTATGAAGGGAATAAGGAAGTACATGACTTTGATGAATTTGAGAGGCCGTATTGTGTGATCTCTCCTCTTTGGGATTGTATGATATCTTGTGTTAAATCATCATAGCCTCCATAAGACTGTGAATTTAAATACTGATTTGACCCCTCATTATGAAGGAATGCTTCCTTCTAGCACCTTCATGCTTGCTATTTTAGCGTGGGTCTCAACTTACACTCATAGGAATGTTTCTATTTTTAGCCATTCGGCCAACTTGTCTTGTTTTTCGCGCACCTACTCTAAGGCTAAGGAACCCTGCATGCCCACCATTTCTTGTTTAGCTTGCTGAAATCTTCTCAAGATCCACATTAACTCTGTTGTCAAGTCACCGTGTGGTGATTTTCCCTTTCGTGCATGTGACCTGCACGCTAGCGTCATTACCCATCACTGCATTTCTCACCTAAATGACCACTATATGATGAATATTCGTTGCCCTGCTGGATTTTACAATTTACGTCTTCTGCAAACTCTTTGGTTTTCTATGCAGTTGAAAGTATGGGTGGTGACCACATTCAAAATGAGCTAGGCAATTGTGATGAATTCTGAAAGAATCCATTAGTGTGGCACATTTGTACTGAAGGTGGCATTGCTCCTCTCATGGAGATTTTGGTTGGCCGTGACCCTAATTTGTCTGGTCAGTTTGCTAATTCGTGGAAGGACCGAAGGGTCATGATGGGCAATATTTCTTTTGAAGGTAGTGAAGAAGTTATCATGCAGGCCACCAGAATGTTGTTTACTGGGAAAAAATACCCTAAGCATACTAAGAAGTCAGGCAATGAAAGCTTGAAAGATTTCTTCATGGAGAATGAGGAACCGGTTTGGAACCGGTCGAGATTTGAGCAAGAAGCTCTTTCGGAGCCTTGGGACCAAGTGTGCTTAGTGTTGATGAAATATGTCACCTTGGAAGGTAGGTTCAAAACCTATTTCTTCTATCATTTTCCCTCGTTAAACCATTTAAGACATAAAATGTTGCTTAGCTTTCCCTTCTTTTTGCTTATGGACTTAGAAAATTCTGTCAAGAAATGCAAAGAGCTAGCCAGCCTTAACCCCAGTGACCTCCCACCTCTTTCACTCCATCAAGGGCTCATCCTGAGACTTTATCACTTCCACCTGGCCCTTTGTCCTCCCAAAACCATCTCGGTTGTGCATATTGATGAAGTTGAACCCTTGACTGTTGTGAACATTTCCCCAACTAAGTCAAAAATCCCTCCCTAGAAATCCAATATGGGTACCATGGGAAACCCCAAAGCTAAACTAGCTACCAAGAAACTAAAGGGAGGGTTAGGTAATGCACATACTAGTGTTGCGGCCAGCCTTTGTGAATTGAAGTCCACCTCGATAAAGTCTTCCTACAGGGCCAACACTACCAAAAAAGGAAAGGATGGTAAGAAAGGTATGCCGGAGTTGATTGTGAGGGAGGGGAAGGGAAAGAACTTAATAGGGAAAGATTCTAAAGGAGATACTATTTTGGGAAACATGATAACAATTGGTGGGGAGAACACCATAAGGATATCTGGGAGGCTGGCAAAAAATAGTAAAAAGAGACAGATAATTGAGGATTCAGAGGAGGAGTGGTCTGACAACAAAGAGTATAAGGAAGAGGAAACTGAGGAAGATGAGAATGAGAATGTGGAGGGGCCGTTTAAGCCGGAAGACAACAAGTTACTAAAAGAAACCTCGACCTCTCTTTCTTTGCATCCCCTGGTTGATGAGCCTAGAGAGATCCCAAGGACTATGGATGTTGGGCAGGATCCTTGTGCATTGGAGAAGAAAATGGACACGCTCAACAAAAGGTTTCATGGATTGACCCGCTTCACAATGAAGTTGGGCCACTTCGTCACTAGCACTCTGTCCATTGTTATCAAGGAGGAGTTGGAGGGCAATAATGGCCAGGAGAATAAAGACTGGGTTGGAGATGATGCCGTGGACCTCTTATTTAAAAACTAGGATAATGTCAATTAGCTGCTGCCTTCACCGGTGTTCTGACTTTTGGCTACCTTTCTATGGTTTCTATGCTGTTAATGTGCTGTCTCTATAAATTTTTGCTTTAATGTTAGCTTTTTAGACTTGTTCCTTTTTGGTCCTTGTGGCTCACTGTGAAGGGTACAATGCCCTGTAAATGCTACTTAACTTTTCAAAAACATGATCACATATTCACTAGGGGTACCCATCCATGAAAGCACATTGTTGACATATCATTAAATTTAACCTTGGTGACACAAAGAAAATAAAAACTAGTGTGATAATTACAAATTAAGTAAAAAAAACATACACATTCCCACATATTATGATCTTGCATGCGAGTATATGTTCAAGGGATTAATATTTGAATGTCACCTCTTGACAAGGGTGGTGAGCATATGAGTGTTATAGAATAATAAAGGTAAATATATAGTGTTGCAAATATATACTCTCTAATAATACACAATCCTTATCTATGGGTGATAAATATGCCAGGATCTCAATATAGCATATCCAAGGCTATTATTGAATTACTCTCATTTTATATCCATGAAAGTACACCATTGCCACATCCTTAAAGTTAAATTTATTATTTTATAAAAATGAAAGAAATGGAAATAGTGTGGTAAATTATAAATTAAGCCAAAAAATAACATACTTATTCACATATCTTGTTGGGATAGAACCAATCATATCATTAATATTTGCATAAAATTCTTCATAGTGATATATGTATATATATATCATATATGCCTAGGAAATTACATATATAATCTCTCTATCTTTCATTCATCTATATATTCTCTATATTTCTTACATATTGTTCTTACCTGTGCTTTATCTATGTTATATGATGTTACATATGTGGTACATTATATTGATATTATATATTTTGAAGGTGTAGGGACATGTACCTACTAAACCTTATACAATTTTAATTCTCTAGAGGTACTAAAAAGTATTTAGCTATACTACAAATCTATTTTTTAGATCCAACAATGACCTCTATTTCACTTTTCCATAGGGAGGGTAAACCTATTAGACTTAGATTTTGATGCCCTTTTGTATTTTTACCATTAGCCTCCATTAGGCCATCCTTGTTTGTTTTTAACCTAACAGGGATAGGTCCAACCACCCTTTTAGGTTCTTAACTAAATCCATTAAAAGTATAAAGTTTTTAAAAACCTCACTAGAAAATAATAAAAATGTTGCAATATCAAGGATAAATATCACAATGCAATAAGAGAAATATTCAAATGAATTCAAAAAATAAGTCAAACCCTTGAGTTATGGACACACCATATAATGCTCCTTATTAGAAACAAGTTACGCCAAACTACATCTCGATATGAGATCCAAACACATACAATATTCTTGACATCCCATGTGAGTCTCTTACCTTTATTATATACTAATCAACTACATATCACTACCACTTACCCATACATGTGCGATAACTATTACCATTCTAATTAACTAGTGAGATGAATTACAAATAATATACAACTCAATATATGATTTATTACTGCCTAATACTCTACAGTTGGCTCTATTCTTGCCAACACACACCAAAAACATCATTAGTCAATATATAATAATAAAAATAATTATAAAATAACTAAAATTAGTGTATAATAATGAACACCGATACTTTTTTTAAACCCACATATTAGTTAAAAACCATAGATTAGACCTATGTGCACATGGCATTGTCACAAGTTGATCCTGCATAAGGCAATTCAATCTCTCAAGTCAAAAAATAATGAAAATAAATATTATGCCAATTTAAGGGTATTTTATGTTATGCCCTTAACCAATAATGTGTATTGGATATGTGTGGACCAACTTATGGCACACATAAAATTATATTTTCACATTAGCTATTTGTTTCTTTAGGATGACCTAACTATGATGAAGGGATGTGGCATGCCTAAATGCGTCTATAAATAAAGATGAACTAGGCTCTTCCATATCATGATATTATGAATAATATTATTATTACAAGATTGTGGAGGTTGCCCCCTCAAAGTGGCTTGGTTATTTACTCAATATTTTACTTTTATTTTTCTGATCACATTGTGTTTTATTTTCTATGACTGAAATTCCATGATGTAGTAATTTCAATACAAGTTCTATTAGTGCTTAAATTTAGACAGAAGTGGGTGAAATCCTAATTCTAAATAATTTCCCATTTCTCACAAATAATTTTAAATATTCTTATAACCTTTTAAGTGAAGATGTGGATTTAGTTTGGGAATCTATAGTCCAATTTTTAGCTTTTGTGGTCAATTTTAAGTGAATTATTACTATTTTGGTATTTTTCACAAACTCACTCTAAAGGCCACAACTTTTGGAATTATTTTGATTTCTTTACAATTTTAGAAATATATCAAAAATATATTATGGGTTAGTTTTTCGAATTTTTAGATTTAAGATTGAACTTAGTATTTTAATTGTAGAGATGCCAGATTAATTATAATGTCTTGTCAAATTTGGGTTAAAGGTATAATTCTACATTGTAAAGCCTTGGCATGGCATGTCAACACACTAGAGGGTAGAGAAAGGCTTCATACACACTAAATAAAACTTTATTAAATATTACATAGAGTTGGAGTTTAAATCAAGTTGGAATTTGTATATACTATTTCAGTTTTTAGATGACAAGGCACATCTATTAGATGAGAGCACGCATAAAATGAAGCCTAAAATGGCCAAACAAGGAAATGTGAATAACATCAATAAGCAATTAAATATTCTCTCAAACACTATTAGAAATGTTTTCGTTGAACAAATAACTCCACAAACCTTTGGTGGATCTACAAGACAACCTAGTATTGGTCCAATTATTGTGCGACCTCAAACTATTTCTAAACTAATTATGGGTTTTGGAACTCACTGCAAAGGTGGATATGTATAATTTCAACAGTAATGATCCACTTACATGGATAAGAAAATTGATTTTTTTTTATATACATCAAATCCCATGTGGATAGAAGGTTACATTGGCTTCCTTATGTCTATAACCTAAGTAATTCGGCTCTAGGAAAATTCACCGCCAATAGTTCAATGCGAGAAAATTCACTACCATGAAAAATTCACCTCAAGGAAAATTCACCACCAATAATTCACCACCACGGAAAATTCATCGCATTAAAAGATTTCAATGAATTTTCCTTGGAGGTGAATTGTTGGTGGTGAATTTCCCTTTGAAGTGAATTTTTTATGGTAGTGAATTTTCCCACGATGAATTATTGGTGGTGAATTTTCCGATAGTGAATTGTTGGAGGTGAATTTGGTATTGATGGAACTGTACACTCAAAGAAGAAAAAGACTCTTAGTGTTACTTGGTTACTTTTTACATAAGAGTAGTTGATGCATTATAATAATTGTGAAGCAAAATTATTTTATCTAATTAGCAAAGATATGAAAAATAGGTTTGTACAACCAAAAATCAGGAAAATAATGCTAGAATCATAAACAACAACCATGAAATTGTTAGATTCAAATAAAATAATTCCAATCAATCAATGAAGAACGAATAAATACAATAAAAATGAAAGATGAAACAAGCATTATACCTTTCTCACATCAAACATTGAATCACCTCCATTGTCCTTCTCAAATTTTCTTTGTAAGTTATTGTTACTCTCAGATTTGTATGTGCACAATTTCAATAAGCTCAAATGGATATGGTAACAAAATTTTGAAGATCGTGGTTCGCTTCAAATGAGGATGAAGATTGATTTTATAGAAAATACAGGTTTGATGGATGGTCAGGACTTGAGGAAGAACTAAAGAGATCAATGGTGGAGAATTGATGAGAGGGATTGATTGATTTGTTAACTGGCTACATGATTCAGTGAACTGAGTGCATGAATTAGTTAACTGATTGCATGATTTAGTTAAGAGAATTAATAGAGATGTTAAATTAGAATGAGTGTTAGTGGATTGAGATTGATTAGTCAATGGACTGAAAGCAACTCTCAGTTAGAGGATGAGTTGAAAATGTATGAAATTTAATAATTAATTAAATTAATCAATTATTAAAAGCATGTGCAAAATGAATAAAATGAATAATTTTATTTATTTATGGAGAATGGATAATGTTGAGGAATTAAAGGATAAATTAAATAATTAAAATAATTATTTAATTTAAGAAAGGGATAATGGATAAATAAATAAATAATAATAATTTATTTAATTAATTTAGAAGAATAAAGATAATTAGTGACGTAATTAAATAAATGAAATTTATTTAATTAATCAAGGAGGAATTATTTTAAGGTGAATTAATTAAATAATTTTAAATTATTTAATTAATAGTAGAATATGAAATAATTAAAAATTATTTAATTATATTAGTAAATGAGAATTATTGGAAAAATGATGCTTGTAGGCTTAGGACAATTTTTAGTGTCTACATTTTTCCCCTCTTTAAGATAATTTGATTTCGAGCATCGTTTCAAAGAAAAATTTAGAAAAATTTGCTTAAGACATTCCCTAGTGTGCCTTGGTGACAACGGGATAGTGTGGTTCCCCCTTGGGAAAGTTGGTGAAAATTCCAAAAAAATGAGCCAAATTTACCAACAAGCCAATTTGATGTGTTTAGGTGCGAGGACTAACAAAAAAAAATTTAACTAGAAGAAAATTTTAGTAAGAAGTGAAGAATGATTAGCTTGGTTGATATTAGATGTGAACAAGTTTGATTGATCAGATAGAATAGATAGCATGAGACTGAATGAAATGGATGAAGTTTGGAAATGGATTGATATGATAGAATTTGAGCTTTCATTAGTGCACAATTATCATCATAGAACATTTTTATTTTGAAAATGGATAACTTACACTAAGGTATGAGATAGAACAAGGTGTGAAATGTTATCCCTTTGCATAGACAAACACATTGCAGACAAGGAGTGCCATGACACATATTAGTGGCAATAGAACCCTGTTAGAATATGTGAGGAAGTAACCACAAAGCATGTTAATCCTAATACAAGAAAGCATTAGATGACCTTTGACTTGCATAGGATGTTTTGATTATTCCAAATGGATCCCCAAACACACACAAGGAACTTAGTTGCCCCAATCATATTGTCAAGATGAACACCAAACAAAAATCAAATAGAAAAAAAGGTCATGATCCATCCTCTCTCCTCTAATCACTTGTGGATATCCTCGAGTAGCATAGGAACATGACCAAAGATAAATCAGATAAAGGATAAGACGTACTGGATCAAAGGATTCAATAACCATTTAGATATTTTTTCCAATCGATGAATGCTTCTTGATAGGATTCAAAGGATTATATCTAATTTTAGAGATCAAACATCTCGTATAAGACATATAGTCTATTTTCAATGATGCAATAACCTATGTAAGACCAATGATAGTTGAAAAGGATAACTAATTTTGATAGATGATTAGGAAATTGATCAATTAGGATTGGAGACTTGTTTGATAGTTCATCTATTGTTTCGTGATTTTTTGAGCTCAATTTTTTGTAGGATGTTTTTTTTGTGTCTGATCAAGGTGTCAAAATTAAAGAGAGACAATTTGATATGGAGGGTGGATTGTGAGTGTATAATTTATAATGGATTATGGGATGGATGTAGAAAGATGGGGGCCAAAAAGTGGCCAATTCACTTTTCATCTTGAAATAGTGAAAGCACGAGCACATTTTACTAAAACATGCTCATGTTATGGGTTGGTAATGACTGAGCCTAGGCTTGGTCATTACCAAGCCAAAAAATGAGCGCGTTATAATGTGCTCGCGTTATGGTTTGAATTTCAAAAAATACATGTTTTTAAATTAAAAAAATGCACATTTTTTGAATTGAAAAAAGGATTACCATAACGCGAGCACGTTAAAACACACTCACATTTTTGGTCTACATTGAGTTATTATTATTATTTTTCTCTTTCTTCTTGTTATCTTCGTTCTGACCTGACCGACGGATCTGACGGATCGATCCTGCCGCAAAAGATGCCCGGATGGATGGATTGACGCGGATGCGGACGCCGGATCTGACCGATGCCGGACTGACGGATGCCGGATTGATCTGATGCCGGATGAAGCGAAGTGATGCTGGATGCCGGAAAAGCGTGGATGCGGATGATCTGACGCAAGACGTGCTGGATGGATGGACGCAAAAGGAATGGATGGAGGAAGGAAGGAAGGAAGGAAGGAAGGAAGGAAGGAAGGAAGGAAGGAAGGAAGGAATGGAAGGAAGGAAAGATGGAATGGATTTGATGGATTTGTGGAATAAAGATTGATTTTGATTTGATTTTGACGGGAGTGATTTTGATGGACGGAATGGATTTGATCGACGTGATTGACGGAATGGATGGACGGATGGACGGAAATTTGTCGCCTTTGATTTTGATCTTCGATTCTCACACCTCTTTACCTCTCTCCTTCCTCTCTCTCTCTCCCTTTATCTCTCTCTCATTACCTCTCTCTCCCACTCCCTCTCTCCCTCTCTCCTAGGTCTCTCCCTACCACCCCCTCTCCCTCTCTCAGGTCTCTACCTCCCATGCTAACTAGAGAAATCTCTCTCCCTCTCTCTTTCTCTCTCAACCCTTCTCCCTCTCCTATACCCTCTCCCTCTCTCAAGTCTCTCCCTCCCATCCTAACTAGAGAAATCTCTCTCTCTCTCCCACCCCTCCCCCTCTCAAGTCTCTTCTACCTCCCAACCGTAATAATTTAAACATATATGTTAAACCCTCAACCCTTAACCCTCAAACCTCAACCCTCAAACTTTAACCCTCAACCCTAATCCTTCAATCCTCAACCCTTAAACTCTCAACCCTTAAACCCTAAACCCTCAACACCTAGATACACTTAAACTCTTAAACCTTAAACCCTTAAACCCTATACCCTATACACTTAACCTTGGACATTCAACTTTGAACATTATCCCTAAACCTTAAAACCTCTACCCTATGCCCTATACACTCAACCCTATACTTATTCCCTAAACCATCATACCTCATCCATATGCCTTATAACCTCAAAATTAAACCCTAAAATCTATATCTTAGATACTCAACCTTGACCATTATCCTTCAATTGTAAAATCTTAACCCTCTACCCTATACCCTCAACCATATACTTAAGCCCTAATCCCTCAATTCTCAACCCTATACCTTAAATCCTAAAACCTACATCCATAACCATCATCCCTATACCTTATAACCTCACCCTTATACCCTATACTTAAAACCTAAACCATCCACTCTCAAACCAAGTCACCCTATGCCTTATACCCTCAATATATATCATAAACCATAAATCGAATATCCTAAACCCTAATCCCTATACCTCACACACTTAATCTTATACACTCAACAAGCTGAATATTATCACTCAACTGTAACCCTTTACCCTCAACCTATTACATAAGCCCTAATCCCTCAACCCTCAACCCTATACCTTATACCCTAAACGCAAAATTTTTAACCCTCAACCCTATAACCTAAACCCTAAACCCTAAACCCTAAACTTAATACGCTCAACCCTATACCCAATATCCTAAACCCTAATACCTATACCTTATACACTTAAACCTATACCCTCAACCCTGAACACTATCCCTCAACCCTCAACACCGAAGCTTAAACCTTAAACACTACACCTTCAACCTTCAACCCGCATCCCTATACCCTATACCCTGAAACATATAACCTAAATCCTGAACATTATCCCTCAACCCTATACATAAACTATATACCCTATATTCAACCTTGTATGCTAAACATTAAACCCTAAACCCCAAATCCTCAGTCCTCAACCCAATACCTTCAACCCTATACCCTCAACCCTATACCTCAACCTTGAACACTATCCCGCAACCCTCAACCCTATACCATAAAACCTAAATCCTACACCCTCAATCCTCATCCCTATAACCTATATCATCAACCTTATACCCTAAACCCTGAACATTATCCCTCAACCCTATACTTAAACAATAAACCCTACACTCTCAACCCTTAACCCTATACCTTATACCCTAAAATGTACAACCTAAACCTAATACACAATATCCTAAACCCTAATCCCTATACCCTATACACTTAACCATATACCCTCAAGCCTAAACATTATCCCTCAACCCTCAACCCTATATCTTAAACCATAAACCCTATACCCTATACCCTATACATGAAGCTTATACCCTCAACCCTTAACCCTATAATTAAACCCTAAACCTTCAACCCTCATCCATATACCCTATACCCTCAACCTTATAACATAAACTCTAAACATTATCCCTCAACCATATAATTAAATTCTAAACCCTACATTGAACCTTGTACCCTAAACCCTAAGCCCTAAGCCCTAATCCCTAAGCCCTAAGCCCTAAGCCCTAAGACCTAAACCCTAAACCCTCTATTCTAAACCCAATACCCAATACCTCAAGCTTATACCCTAAACCATAAACATTATCCCTCGACCCTAAACCTTATACCTAAACCCTAAACCCTACATTCAACCTTGTACGCTAAACCCAAAAACCTCAACCATAAACCCAATACCCTCAACCCTATACCTAATATCCTAAACCCTAATCCCTATACCCTATAAACTTAACCTTATACCCTCAACCCTATACCTTAAACCCTAAACCCTTCACCCTCAACCATATACCCTATACACTTAACCCTCATCTCTCTTCCTCCATCTCTCCTCTCTCCATATCACCTCTCTCCCTCCCTCCCTCCATCTTTCCCAATTTAATGCCTATACCTAATACACTTAACCTTATACCCTCAACCCTCAACCCTGTACTTAAACCCTCAACCCTACATTAAACCTTGTAACCTAAGCCATCAACCCTAAACCAAATACCTTCAACCCTATACCAAATATCCTAAACCCTAATCCCTATACCTTATACCCAATATCCTAAACCCTAATGCCTATACCCTATATACTTAACCCTATACCCTTAACCTTGAACACTATCAGTCAAACCTCAAACCTATACCTTAAACCCTAAATCATAGACCTCCAACCCTCATCCCTATATACCCTCCAAACCTCATCCCTATATACCCTATACTCTTAACCTTATACCCTATACTTAAACCCTAAACCCTACACTCTCAACCTTTAACCCTATACCTTATATCCTAAATTCTACACCCTAAATCCTATATCCAATATCCGAAACCCTAATCCCTATACCCTACACACTTTAACCTTATACCCTCAACCCATAACCCTACATTCAACCTTGTAGCCTAAACCCTCAACCCTAAAACCAATACCCTCAACCCTATATTGAATATCCTAAACCCTAATCCATATACCCTATACACTTAACCCTATACCCTCAACCCTGAACACTATCCCTCAACCCTCAACCCTCAACCCTCAACCCTATATCTTAAACCCTCAACCCTAAACCCTCATCCCTATAACCTATACCCTAAACCCTAAACATTATCCCTCAACCCTATACTTAAACCCTAAACCCTACATTCAACCTTGTACCCTACACCCTAATACCTAAACCTATTACCCCCAGCCCTATAACCAATATCCTAAACCCTAGTCGCTATACCTTATGCACTTAAGATTATACCCTTGAAACTCTGAACCGTCAATCCTATAGCTTAAACCTTAAACCGTACACCCTCAACTCTCATCCCTATACCCCATACCTAAAGCTTATACCCTAAACCCTAAAAATTATCCCTCAACCCTTAAACCTATAATTAATCCCTAAACCCTACATTAAACCTTGTACTCTAAACCTTGAACCCTAAACCCTAAACCCAATACCCTCAATCCTGTTGATGGTGTTTTCTGCACAACAACAACTCAGACATAATATGATATCCTATCTCTCTTGAAAGGTAAATATCTATCAACAAGCCTCAAGAGATAACCCCAAGGTCTCTAATGTCAGGTCTTGACAATGCAATAAAACATCTCAAAGATAATGTGAGAATGCTAGTAATCAGAAAGGGACCTTACTACAAGCAAATAATGAATTCAAATTTATTAGATCTAGCAATATGGCAATACTTTTAATCCTAAAACTAACCTAGATTCAAAATAAAAAACAAAAGGGATAAGGGTTTTAGAGAGATTTCTAATATTAATTCTAATTCTAAGATTAACAAAGAAAATGATAAGATACTTGAAACAGACCAATCTCTCAAAAACTAATTCCTGTTTGACCCAGATAAATCTACAATCTTACAGAAATAGTGTGATCTTCTAAGGAGTTAAAGATTTTTAAATTGGGCATATTCATTCAAAAACAACCCTATTGAAATTGAAATAAAAAAGCATCCATAATCGAACTAAGCACAATTTTAAGTCTAGGCTAACTTTGCAAAGCAACTAACAATCAACTAGCTACAAAAAGTATGGACTAGAGATTGCTGCAAACACTTCAAGCATCAAACTTATCATATAATAAATAAACTTAAGTAATTTCGAAAGAAAGAATCTCAGGAACCATGCCATATCAAAATTTGACAAAAGAAAGGCACCAAATCACAATGTCTTTACTTGCATTAAATCACCCAAAGTAGCAACAATTCCAGTATTCTGTTACAACACCTACTTGAAAAATGAGACTAACTCCTAACTCTAATTATTTCTATATTTCTTAATTCGCTCCAATGAAAAACTATCTAGCCCTTACAAATGAGGCATAATACAAAATTTATAGAAACCCCCCAAGATAGGCCAACCCAATTAGGTTTACAATAATAAAGGCCACAAAAATAAGTCAGCCACAAGTTAGCCAAGATAAATTCAAAATAAAATAAACTATGCATTAAATGCATGCACTCCATCCAGGTCGGCCTGGGATGTCCAACATAGCCCGGTCCAATGCATGCAAAGGAGGAAGATGAATAATGGGGAAGCATAAATTCCAATGAGGCATTATATTAACTACTCTCCCCTTTGTCTTTATCTCGCCTTGCCCTATCCTGCACCATCGAAAATATCTTTTCCAAGTTGGCCAAAGGTGGCATAACTAACACTTTCATCCTCCTTTCAATGGACTTAACGTCCTCTCTTGATTTCCTTACCACCTTATCCCAGTCCACCTTCATGGTTTGGTATTTATCAATCACTGCAATGTATGTGGCTGCATCATCTAATTGGTGTTCAATAACCTAGTCCTCATTGATTGGAGAATGCACATCTCTCCACCATTTTCTCAACTGATCCAAGCTCAGATGTTTTGGAGCAAACCTTTTCCTTCCTGTCATAACCTCAAAGGAGGAAATGCACTTATTGTAGATCTTAGTTAGGGAATCCTCAAATTTTTCCCCCTGCTTATCCACTTTCTTCGAAACGCTTAGCTTTATTTGCAAAAACTCAAACCATTGCCAAGGTTCTGTAGCCTTGGATGAAGGAAGAATTCCATCACTCACCAATTTATCTTCAGTGTAATCCATGATGGTTTTAGTCTTCTTCAACAAGAGATCCACATCCTCCTTATCCTAGGCTAATACATTCTTCAAACAATCTATTGATCTCATAGCATCTCCACTGGTTGAAAGAATGTCCTTGATGGCACTATCTCCCTTGGCTTGCACTCCCTACAACCGGCTCATTGTGGCATGAGTTGTGGCCTTCATCTTCTCTAACTCAGTTATTGTTTCTTGTGGCAGAAAACCCGCAACGAATGATGAGGAGCTGATGGATTGCAATGGTTTCATCAAGTCCTACAAATACCTCCTAAGTTTATCATTCTCCTTCTTTAGTTCTTGCTTGGTCTACACCTCCTTCCTTAATCTGCCCAAGATTACAACACTAGAGCCTCAATATTCTTCAATATCCTACTCCATGGAAGTAGGCCCTAAGTTGATAGTGTGCACACTATAGTCATCACGAGTTACATCATCCTTATTCTTATTAGGAGCAGGAGTAGCAATGTAGACCACCCTATTATTTGATTCATCCCTCTTGATCCTATAGATAACCTTGGCCTTCTTCTTTGCTTTTCCTTTTCCTATGTTTGCCAACAAGTCATACTAGTTGGGAGGAGTATCATCTACCACAATCTGCTTGCTCTTTAATTCCTTGTCCAACCAGCTTAGAACTGTGGAATCTGGCTGTACACTATCCTATCCAACTACATCCTAGTGAACCTTGGGTGCATCTTCATTTAAACCTTGCCTTTCAGGAATCTCCTCAATTGTATTCCCTTTTCCTTTATCATGTTCTTATTTTTCAGGCACTGGAGAAGGATTCCGAATCAATACTTCCTCACTTTGAGGAGGTCTATCCTCTTCACCTCTTGTAGGTGAATCCTCATAAGTCACCAGAGGAGACTGTAATACCTTCTCTATCTCTACCTCATCACTATAGAGATCACCCTCTTGTAGCTCCTCTTCTTCATCTTTGTGATCCTCAACATCCTTAGATTCACTTAGTACATTGTGAGTCTCATGAGAAAGAGTAATATTCTCATGCTCAGTGGCAGGAGCAACTATGGGAACACTTTTCTGTGGTACACCATCCTTAGGAGATGGAGTTCTTGATCTTCTTGTGTACACCTGTGTCCTTTCTCCTGAACTTTCCACATCTACCACTAGTGGATCAGCTTCATCTCTTGCCTTAGAATTTCCCTTCTCCTTCTATGATAATATTACTATCCTTCTTCTCTTAGGCATAGGAACACTAGCCTCTTTTTCTTCCTTTTTAGCCTCATCCTTCTCAACTTTCTTCTTTTTTGAAATGTGTTTCCTTTTCTTAGCAATGGGATTTCTTTGTTTCTCTGCCTCCCCTGCCTCCTGAGCATCTTTAATCTTTATCTTAAAAGGGGAGATCACCTTAGTCTTACCCTTAGGATCCTGCTCAAATGATTCCTTAGAAATGGAGTGAGACTCTAAGTTACCCATTAGGTCATAGGTGCATTGCACACCTTCACTCTCCAACTCCAACATCTTGTGCTTGAGCCACATTTTAGTGTACCCGATCATTGGAGTCATGATCTTTTCCAATTTTGTCTTCTCTTCCTCGAGCCAATATAGTTCTCCAATTGGTTTATCCTTCACAACTTCATAGTTATGGCCCTGAATCAAATTTCCATCATCTTGAACTTGATCTAGAATGGCCTTTATGTTGTATAGTTGGACTCAGTTTATTGGTAGCTTGGAGAAATTCTTCTTTCTGATCTCATATTCATCACTAATGTTGGCCAAATAATACTCTATATCATCCTTGTGACTGTAGTTCCTGCTGGCCTTCCTCTGTGCTTCACCAGTCCTATCAAATCTGGATCTCTTGGAGTGGAAAGAAAGACCTAGAGTACTCATTTCTTCTTCAGAAGCATGGGCTGAGTTAATAGAAGGATAGGCCTCACCACTACCTATCCTCAAAGGAAAATTACCACCAAATCTAGTCTTATGTTTCTCTTTCTTCTCAAGTGCATCAAAATCATAGATCTGCCTTGTGACCTCTAGAAGTACAACATGATCTGTGGGATATCTAGGGAGTCTATATGGAGCCGTTTGACAACCATCAATTCTGATGGATGAAAAGGTAGGAAACTAGATAAACCAAGCTCCAAACCTCTTGATTAACTCCTTAGCACTATTTGAGATCCGAACATGCTCTGCACCTTGCAATAGCCTAGTGATGTACATGGTGAATGCATCGTTCACCCTTCTATAACTTGTGCTACCCAAGTGCAATTGTGGGTACACTTCATAAATAACATCCTATCCAAACACACCCCTTGTGCCTAGCCCTTTGTATGGATGGAACCTTGCAAGTGCATAAACCAAGTAGGAGGTCATGGTGAAGGTCTTTGTCCAAAGGAAATTGCACATTTGTTCCTGTATCATTGTACTTATAATGCCCGCCCAATGGTGGTCAATACCTTTCTCCATCCTCACAATAACATGGAACATCCAGTTTTCAAACATTCTCACAATTTTCAATCCCACTACCCTATTGAGGAGTGTGATAACATCATACTATTCCTTCCTGAACTTAGCTCTGACTAGCTGCTTGGGTAGCTTGGAAAAGTGGGACATGGGTTTCTCCAGCCAGGAATTGATGACTTGCTGGGATTTGATGAAATTTTCATCATAATACTTCCTTGCTACATCCATATCAAAAACAACTACATGAGACCTATCAGGCATGTCAAAGGTCTGAGCAATGGACATAGGGTTAATATTTTCCACAATTCTTCCTTGAGGACCAATTATCCTCTGTGTGCCCCTGTCATAATGTCTGGCACATTCAAGCACCAACTCGTAACAATGAACTGTAGGAGGGAATCCAACCACATGTGCCAACCCTGATTCCAATAATCTTCTGGTGAACAAAGGGATGTTCTATGCTACCATCCTTGCCTTAAATTCTTCATAATCCCACATTCCAACATTTTTATCCGTGACCTCTAACCAAATGGAAGACAACTTGCTCTTTGGGATTTTGCTCTTTAAGTCCATTTTAATCCTTTCCGCCTTAGAGATAGCAGAGCCTTCAACACTCAGATCCATTACCTTGCCCTTGGTCATTTCAACAAAAAATTGACTTGATTATGCATACATCAAATAAAAAATACCATAGTAAAGATCCATCACAGCATGAGATTAAAGTTAATCCATCATAAAATGATATATTCATCCTTAAAACAAACATAAAGAAATTTCCAACCACCATTTAATCATTCAAAATTAACTAACAAATAGCATGACACATCTAAAATAACTCAAATCAACCATAAAATGCACAATTATCAGCTCATAGATCATGCCATCTCCCAATTCTTCATTTTCAACAAGATCTCAAGAAAATCTACCAAGGTTGGAAATCTACGAAAATGGCAATAGTTTATGAATTATGTTAAAATGAAGGGACAAAGAAATATCGGTAAAATCTCGAGGACATGAAATTTCATGAAGTCAATATAATATTCACATTTTAAGCATATTATGGGAAATCAACAAAGCGATGGAAAAATCGGGAAAATCCTGAAGTAAAGGAAATCTGCGAAGTTTTCAAAAACCTGAAATCTTTGACTTCGTCAGGATTTCACCAAGATTGATCAAACGATTAGGAATTTAGGGATCAAGTTAGAATTCAGCTCGTTCAAAATGCAAGATGACCAAATCACACTTTAAACCGGTCATAAATGAGATCCAATCAATATGAGGAATGATTTCAACAAGGGAAACCCTAGGAAACCACCATGATAGCATAGTTTGGATCCATTCATCATTTTCATTCCAACTATTCCTCACACGAATTATCCCACGACCCAACTAGGATAGGACGATAATCAAATCAGATAATGAGCAACAAGCTCCACCTCACCCAAGACGTGGTTTCATTACAAGTCGGGGATTTCTAGGTTAAACTAGAGCTCGACATAAGAGAGCATGAAGTCAAACAAAATGAAGTAGAGCAATGGTGAACCTCATTGAATCAGTGTCATGCAGAAGGGAAGGAGGGGCAACCTATGAGGAAGGGAATCAAGCCAACAAATGGAAACCCTAACATCTCTACTAGACCAAACCACATCGAAGTCCCAACTCAAAACATACACCCACACAAAACCTAAAGCAAACTCAGTTCGTTCATTAAAAAGGGAAGGCATCATGTACATACCATGAGAGCCAAGAAATTGAAATAGCAATAATCAACAAGAAACCTCGAAAATCAAAGCAGAATGCAAGCAATCACTAGAAAATTTGACTATAACGCTTGATCACAAGCTCAAACGCACAATCCAGTAACAACAACTCGAAATCCAGCTCCTAAAATTATAGGGAAAATGACATAGACCTCTCCTCATCAAACACAAATGAATCCAATAAAAGCAAACTACAAGACCGTACAGGAAACATAAATGCATTGATAAGACAATGAGCTCAAGAATCCAAAGGCATGACGAAATCTCGGGAAAATCTAGACTAGATGGAATTCCGCGAAGTTCAAGAATTTCCAAAAATGATATAAAACAACCTCCATTCGGGTTTTGAAGGTGCTCAGGGAAATCCGCCCAGAGGGAATTTTCCTGAAAGCACAGAAAAACTCGAAATAAATTCTAGAACACAGGATTTTCAAAGTACTTCTTCAGAAGGGGCATTTGCACGAGTAAGATAACCATTTGGGAACAAGCCAAGGCAGCCAAATCCTCAATATCAAAGGGCCAAAACACCAAGAACAAAAGAAAAAGAGAAAGAAAGAGGGTCCCTACTTTTAGTGGGGCGTGTGTGCGGAAAGTGCACAACAAACCCTATGCCCAATATCGTAAACCATTATTCCTATACCCTATACACATAACCCTATGCCATCAACCTTGAATATTATACCTCAACCCTCAACCCTATACCATAAACCCTAAACCCTACACATTCAACCCTCATCCCTATACCCTATACCCTGTAACCTAAACCCTGAACATCATCCCTTAACCCTATACAAACCCTAAACCCTGCATTCAACCTTGTACCCTAAAACCTCAATCCTAAACCCAATACCCTCAACCCTATACCCAATATTCTGAACCCTAATCCTTATACCCTATGCACTTAGCCCTATACCCTCAACCTTGAACACTATATCTCAATCCTTTAAAATCTATACCTTAAACCCTAAAACCTACACCCTCAACCCTCATCCCTATACCCTCAACCTTATACCCTAAACCCTAAACATTATCCTTCAATCCTATACTTAAATGGTAAACCCTACACTCTCAAGCCTTAACCCTATACCTTATACCCTAAACCCTATACATAATATCCTAAACCCTAATCCCTATAACCTATACACTTAACCTTATACCCTCAACCCTCAACCCTCAAACTTATACTTAAATCCTAAACCATACATTCAAATTTGTACACTAAACTCTAAACCCTCAACCCTAAACCTAATATCCTCGACCTAATACCCTCAACCATATGCCCAATATCTTAAAACCTAATCCATATACCCTATACACTAAACCTTATACCCTCAATCCTGAACACTATCCCTAAACCCTCAACCTATACCTTAAATCCTAAACCCTAAACCCTCATCCCTCATCCCTATACCCTATACCCTCAACTTTATACCTAATATCCTAAACCATAATCCCTATACCCTAGAAACTTAACCCTATAACCTCAACCCTATACCTTAAACACTAAACCTTAAACCCTCATCCCTCATAAGGGGGGAGAGAAAGAGGTGGGGGAGGGATTGGGGAGAGAGAGAGAAAGAGGGAGGAAGGGAAACAAGAGATAAAGATAAGTAGAGAGGGAAGGAGATGTAGAGAGACATGAGAGATAAAGAGTGGATAAGGAAGGACAAATGGAGGGAGAGGTATGGAGGGAGAGATGTGAGATATAGAGAAATAGAGAGAGTGTGGTAGGGAGTGATGGAGGGAGATGTAGGTAGAGAGGGATAGGTGAGATAGAGATAGAGGGAAGGAGGGAGGGTGGGAGAAAGAGGGGAGGAAGGGAGAGGTAAAGAGGGATAGGTGAGATAAATATAAGTAGAGAGAGAATGCTGATATACAAAGAAGAAGAAAGTTTCAGAGAGGGAAAGAGAGAATGGTGAGATAGAGAGGAGGGAGTGAGAGAGAAAGAGGGTGAGGGAGGAGGGAGAGAGTGTGAGTGAGAGGTAGAGGGAGGGAGAGGAGAGATAGAGAGTAGATAGGGGAAAAGGTAGGGAGAGAGAGAGAGAGTTAAGGAGTGATGGATGGAGAGGTAGGAAGAGAGGGATTAGGGAGATAGAGAGTAGAGAGGGAAGGAGAGGGAGAGTTATGGATGGAGAGAGTGGGAGGTGAGATAGAGAGTAATAGAGAGAGTGGTAGGCTGTGATGGATAGAGAGGTAGGTAGAGAGGGAGAGGGGATATATAGATAAGTAGAGAGGGAGGGAGATGTAGTGAGGGAGAGAGAGGTGAGATAGAGAGAAATAGAGAGTGATGGAAGGAGAGGTAGGTAGAGAGAGGGAGAGAGGAGATAAAGATAAGTAGAGAGGGAAGGAGAGGTAGAGAGAGAGGATAGATAGAGAGAAGTAGAGAGGTAATGAGGGAGGGAGGAAGAGGTAGGGAGGGAGAGAAAGGTGAGATAGAGAGGTATAGAGAGAGTGTGGTAGGGTGTGATGGATGTAGAGGTAGGAAGAGAGAAGGATTGGGAGATAGAGAGTAGATAGGGAAGAAGAGAGGGAGAGAGAAGTATGGAGGGAGGGAGGGAGGTGAGAGAGAGGTGAGATAGAGAGAGTGGTAGGGAATGATGGAGGGAGAGGTAGGTAGAGAGAGAGGGAATATAGAGAGAAGTACATAGAGAGATTTTTTGAGATCAAGGGAGAGAGTCAGATAAAGGGATGGAGATAGTGAGAGAGAGGTCTAGAGTGTAAGGGATAAAAAATGAGTAAGATAGAAAAAGAAATAATACAACTTTCTGATTACTAAATATTGACCTCTTGATTATTGAAATTTTACATGATGATTACTAAAATTTGACTCTCTAAAATTTGTGAGATCTTCCAAAAACTAGAATTTTCATTATAACTCCTAGAGATCCAAAACCACTCTCAAACATCTTAAAACTATATACATGAAATATAACTTAAAGTATAAGAAATTAAATGTCTATATGTAAATGTCAAAAATGTTTATTTCATGTATATGGTTTCCCTCAAAGATAAATAGAAGAAAGAAAAAAGAGAGAAGAAAAACAAATTCAATGTAGACCAAAATGTGAGCTCGTTATAACGTGCTCATGTTTTGTCAATGCACTCAAATAATGTGAGTGCATTATAACACGCTTATGTTTTGTATTGCTTTGGGAATCCCCAAGCCTTTGGCTTGGATTTGGTTTGGATTTCAAACCCAAAGGCATGGAGGGCCTTCCCAACATCTAAAGACGTGTTTTTGAATATTCTATAAAATTTCACATAATCTCGTTCGTGCTAACCATAAGGTTTGCACGTGTTTCAAGGTTGAACAAATCGAACACGTAGGTAATGTTAGGCTCTCTCTTAGCTATCTAATGATGTAATTTTTTTTCACATTTTGACAATTTTAAGCCTTTGATCTATAATTTAATTTGTTTGTGTGTCTATTTTTTGGAAAAACTAGTGTTTGGTATTTTTTCATTATAAATTAACCGTTCATCAAAATTTCTAATAAATTACATTTTTAGAAACTAGACTCCATTCTACACATATTAAAAAAAAATTATTTTCATTTATTTTTCAAAATTTATAGGGGTAGCATGGCCAAAATTCTATTTTTTAAGAAGTGTCCATTTTGAAAATTAGTAAAAAATCAAATATTCATTAAAAAATTATCAGAAAAATCTGGCATAAACTACACACTATTATCTAATTTCTCACCAAAGCAATTTTAAAAATACTAAAAAAAGTTAACCTTTTGAGGGAGCCACAAAAGTTGCTATGTTATGTTTTTCTACAAAAAACAACTTCAATTTTTGTGGTCCCCTCTTTTGAACCTCTTAATCTCTACCATTTTCAAAAATAATTAGTAGTTTAGAAAGTAGACTCAGAGCACTATGATCCTTGTTTTTGTTGTATCTCAAAATTTTGAGTGTAACTATCCTCAATTTCATGTCCAAAGTCAGTATTTCTTGATTTCAGAAAAAAAAGTGGCCACTTAAGACCCCTTTTTGGCCCCCCATCTTTTTGCACTTACCGTATGGACATTTTATTATGGAAAATGACATGTGGTGAGTGATTATGATAATATATCCTATAATGTCATTTTAAAGATCCCATTTGAAAATCTAGGTTGAGGATTTCCCCCTGTCAGGTATAAAACAAGTTATTACAAAAATTCTTAGGTGGGTTGACTTTATTATGGATGGATATGGAAGGTGGGTGATGCGAAACATCAACCATTCATAGGCCATGAGAGGTGTGATAAAGTTTCATTATGGTTATATGGGGGAAAGTGGGATTTTATTACGAAGGAGCATATGTTTAGCTTATTGTGGATGGAATGAAAAATCAAATAGAATGATGGTAGATGGTAGAGAAATGACCTATTACGGTGTATGCACAAAATGGATTTTTGGATGAGGCCATGAAGTTTTTCGGAGTAATTCCAGATCAAACTGTTGCAGCTTGGAATACTATGATTGCAGGATATGCACAGAACGGGCATGGGGACCAAGTTTTCACCATGATACTTACCCAAAGCACCACCAAAGTGGTTTTCACTAGAGGGTGGATTATTTCATTACTATTTTATTATTATTATTTCTTATATATATATATTTTATATTTTTTGATTTTGATTTTTTGATTTTGGATTCTCTAAAAGTCATGTATAGTAATTGTGAAGGTGCATGCTATTGATGGGTTTTGGAAGCATTTCACCTTCAGGAGTAGTGAGTTGATATGGATAGATCCATATGCTGCAATGATAATGTAAGGGCCCAACCAATTAGCCTCAAACTTACCTAATTTTTCTCTATCTAGCTGATTCTTTGAGTTTTCTTTCAATACCAAGTGATCGATGTCAAAATTTTAGACACAAAATCTCTTGGTGTAATTGCAAAAAAGATGATTTTGATAGGCTTGTAGATGGACCAATGCAATTTGACATCTCTCATCCAATAACTCTAGCTCGTGTAGTCTGGATATTTTGTAGTCTTCATCATCAATAAACTACTATATGGAGACTCCCAAAGATGGTAACTCGACATCAATGGGAAGGATGGATTTTGAACTAAAGGTGAGGGAATATGGTGTGGCACAAGTGGGAGTAAAAATGCTTGTACAATAAGCCCATAAGGTTGGGTTTAGTGTATATGCCAGTCATGACTAGTGTTATTGATAGTCTTCTTTAGGATTTTTATTATGGTTTTGTTAGATGCCTTAGCTTGACCATTACCCTAGGGATAATAGGGAGTGGTGAAGTGATGTTGAATATGGAATTTATCGCATAGTTCCCAAAAATCCTAGTTTTTGAAAGGATGGCTGTTATTTGTGACAATGGAAAGGGGAAAAACATACCAACATATGATGTAGTTAAGGATAAAATTTAAAATTTATTTATCAATGATGTAGGTAATTGGAATGGCTTCAATCCATTTCATGAAATATTTAGTTGTAGTGAGAATGAACTTATGGCCATTTGCAGAGGTAGGGTGAATTGCTCCTACAAGTTCGGGTCCCTATTCAGAGAGAGGTCATAACGATGTAATTAGGTGTGATGAGTCCAATCATTAGATAGTCTTCTTATGTTTTTATGCAAGTTCATAGACATTCTCAAAATCTTATCTTATACATATTCCTACATAATGCTATCTTTTATGCTTGTTATACAACCCTGAACCTGATTTAAAGTATATGGAAGTATGGTTATGATGTGATGGTTATTGCATAATTAATGTGTGAATATGTATGAATTGTAATGGATATATGTTCTTAGCTATGGTTGTTAGTATTGTGTACATGTTTTATGAACTAAATATTTTCAGCCAAGGAGCTAGAGGAGGTAGACTATAGCCCACAACAACTGTGTGGTGCAACCCACAACCAAAGGAGTTTCCAAAAAATAGAGTAGGAGAGGTTCTAGAATAAACTAAGCGCAAAAACTACAACATGGAGGAACTTAATGAAGATGTTTGTGCATCATTATGATATTTAATAAATATGTTGAAGGAGAAGAACCCTATTATAGTTAGGAATCTAACATGACTGATTCAAACAGTCCATGTTTCAGTTCTTGTGGTAGCAGAGTCACTTTTCTACTTGGAATCTTCTTCCTTTTTCAGTTATAGATTGCTTATTCTTATCACAATTTTATATAAATGGAGTGGTGATTTATGATTTCAGTTTAGAGTCCTTATTTTAATAAACTCCCCCATGCCTATATGCATGGCTCAGTGGTTGAGGCATTAGGAGTTAGTTAATTGTTTAATAGAAGATGTAGTTACCAAATATTTTTCAGTGAGATGTTGTCCTTACACAGACAATATTTATTGTTCAATCATGATTTCATGAATAAGATATATCATTAGAATCTTATGTGATATTTTAAAGTTTTACAATGAATGGTTTTGAGTTATTATGATTATGTTGATCTAAGAAGCTAGATTTGATAGGCTAGTGGAGACAACCACTTGAGCAAGGGTCACTCAAGATAACTGTCCCTCACTTAATTTTCTATACAATTACTTATATTGTACTAGTTATTTCATAAATGCATATTAATTAGATTCCTTGTGTTGTTATTCATGAACAATGCTTGTTTCACATTTATGCCTTAGTTTGCTTAAGATTTTTATACTCTAGAGTGTAGGTTTAGTTAACAATATTAGTCAAATTCTAGCATTCATTTCTTGATAGTAAATTAGTTACAACCTTATACTGTAGGTACCCATAGCAATAGTGACAACATTACTTCCTTTACTATTATGCATTTTTATGATTTCTCAGCAAGTGTAACACCTATGCTAGGATGATTTAGCTAATCTTAAGTCTTTGAAAGAACATACAGTTCCAATAGCATCACAAGATTACTAGCCCTAGTCATAATTCAATGAGGGTATTTACAAAGGTTCAAGTGGATTGTTCAGTTAGGTTCCCCTTAGAATTGTGTGATTATCACCAAGTTTACTAGACATTAGTAGGGACTCTACATTTTTTGCTCTGTTGCAGGGATGGTGCTACTTTCAAAGATTGGTTTCTATTATTTTCAATCTTTCTTAGTTTAGTACTTGTTTTTAGTATTAGGATAATTAGGTTTTATCCCTTAAAATACCATAACATTTCACTAACATCATGTAAGATTCGTTGCTATGCAAAGTCATACCTATTGTATGAGGAGGTAGAGATATGCTTTGGGAAGATTTCTCCCCTGAAACCAACAAGATAAAGTAGATAGTGATGACCACAATGATCAGAGTGAGGGTATCCCTGAAGAAGAACTTTTCCTTTCACCAACATCTAATACAAACACAAAGGGGACCTTCCAAACCATGACTCATGTAGTAGTGGATGATCCACTAGAATATGTGACTTTTGAATTTCTAATTACCAACCAAGAAAGGGCTACTTTTATGAAGAATATACCTCCTTCAACATTTCCAATCTTCTATGGTTTGGTAACTAAGGATCTAGACACATTCTTGTTCGATTTTGATTTCCTATGTAGGAGCTATGACTACATAATTGATGTTCAAAGGATCAAGATTTTTCCTGTAACTTTGAAGGATGCTGCCATGAGATGGTTTATGGGACTGGGTAGAGATGTTTTTTCAGATTGGATCACTATGAAAGCAAAAATTATTGGAACAATACTAAGACTATTATAGAGGAGTTGATCAGAGGAGAGATGAAAATTTTAGAATGACTCAGAAAGATGATGAATCATTGGAGGATTTTGTAGAAAGTTTCCAATTTTGCTTGAAGAAGAACCCACAAAATATACTCTCAAAAGAATCCCCGAGGCTTGTGTTTTAAGAGGAGTCAATTATGATTGCATGGATTCCCTTAATCTTATTGGGGTAGGGGATGTGCCTCAATTACACTTTGAGGATATCTGCAAATTTTGTAGAAACTATTCAAGGACCTTTACGAAAAGATCAAGTGGGCAAAGAACATCTACCATTGGCAAGGCATCTAATGGGGTTTTAAGAGTGGAGTAAAGTAACCTACTATACAACATGAAAAAATATATTATGTCATCTAGCTACTTAGTTGGGCACTCTACATGTGAAGAAAAATCAAGAGGAGGCTGATACAATACTTACTAAATACTACCCCAATTGTAGACAATGAAAAGGTAACTGCAAGTGTAAAAGGGTAGCAAGTATTACATAAGACAAATAAGAGAAACTGGATTTTCAACCATTGAAAGGTGAAGATGGAAAACTGTTCTACATTGCACAAAGAAGACCATGGCAACCAAGACAAGGTATACCACAAGACCCTTTAAATTTTAATACATCATTTCCAGTTGGTAATAAAAATTTCTCTACTTGGAACCCCTAGCCTTGACCAAATACCCAAAACCAATGGAAAATCCCTCAATTATGGCAATACCCTCAGCAAAAATGGAACCAACAAAAACAAAATGTATGGCCATAATAAAAAAATTCCAGGTTCAAATTACAGCCCTTAATGGATAGTGCAAAAAAATTAGTAGTAGCCACAATGGAAAAAGGGTCAATAGTGGTAGCACCAAAATATGAATTACTATCAGCCTTTGCTACCTTCTTAGCCACAATAGAAAGCCATCATGCCCAATCCATCAAAACCCACATCTCAACCACCAAGAGTACCATAATTACCTAGCCAACTTGCACCTAACCTCAATAAAAAGCATGTTCAATAGACATACACTAATGAGGCTATTCAATACCCCACTTATGGGGTATAGGTGAGTGATGTCCACCTCAGGTTTGGGAAAACACTGGCTAGGTCTCCATCCCCTTAAATCACTAAGATGGTAGATGAGGAACCCACAACTTAAGCTTTAGAAAAACCACCTCTGGAGCCTGGGTCAAATCAGGTAAACCAAACTACTTCAAGTCCAAATCCTCCTTTCCCTAAGCATTTATCCATTCCAAGACATCATACCCAAGCTGGAAAAAACGTATTGGGTCAACTTAAGGATGCAAGTATCAAAATTATCCTCATTCAAGATATCAAGGATATCCCAATCTACACCAAGATAATAAGAGACCTTGGTCTTACAAAGCTAGGGAGAAAGGGGAAGGACCCTCATACAATTCATGTCCTAGGGAACCTTATTGACATTATGCCAAGGAATATAACTGTCTCGAAATATACAGACCCTTGAAGTCCAGTAGTGGATGTTAAGATAAATGTGACCCTTATCAAGAACACCTTGATTGACTTATGGGAAGCCATTAATGTTATGACTAAGGAGACAATACAACTACTTCAATTAGCTAACCTTAGACCTACACCTACTATTTTAGAGTTGGCAGATAACTCAACACTGAAACCTGAGGGGATTATTGAGGACTTAGTCATAGTATTAGATTCATGGGAGTATCCTACAGATTTCATAATCTTGCAACCAAAGGTCAACCTTGCAGGATATCCACTTATTTTAGGTAGAACATGGTTAGAAATATATGATGCATTCATAGGTTGTAGCTCTATGAACATGATAATATCAAATGGAATTGTGACCAAGAAATCGGTCCTCTATCCACCAACCCAACCTCATGAAAATTTAGAGCAGAGTATATGGGCTACCTTGGATGAAGAAGACCACTATTCCCTACAAACTCCCATGACTATTAAACGTAGCCCCCTGTTGATAAACTAAGATGAGGATGACTTAATTGACCACATCATATAGAATAACTTTGATAGGGACCTACAACAACAAGACTGTCTTTCATGTCTACAAGATCCACTGCAGAATATTATACCTACAAATTCATTAGAAGAAGTATCCCAAATTTTCCATTCTCTACTTCCACAAAAATGTGTCCCAAACATTAGTGGACTTGACCTTTCATCTGTACAATTAGCATCCAAAACATTGGAAATCATACTAGGTAAAATGCTAAATGATAACAATGGACTAATTGAAGAACAATAGAATTCCCTGAATACTGTGCTACAAGCATACACAACAACCTTTGCATCGGACTACCATGAAATGAAGGGGATTGATATAGATCTATACAGGCATAGGATCTACATAAATGATGGTTTCAAGCCAATAAGACAACCCCAAAGGAGAATGAACCCCACCTTAAGAGAAATAGTTAAAACTGAGCTAGAAAAAGTACTTGATACATGCTTCATTTACCCTATTTTTGAAAATCAATGGGTGTAACCTTTAGTTATTATCCCTAAGAAAGGAGGAAAATAGAGGGTATGTGTGGACTATAGGAAGCTAAACATAACCACTAGAAAGGATTACTTTCCACTACCTTTCATTGACAAAGTACTTGATTCCCTAGTAGGTAAAAATTACTTCTCCTTCCTAGATGGATTTAGTGGCTATAACCAAATAAATATAGCTCTAGAGGACCAAGATAAAACTACATTTACATGCCCTTGAGGAACATATACCTATTATGTTCTTCCCTTTGGTCTATGTAATGCCCCAACCAATTTCCAGAGGGTAGTGCTAAGTATCTTATGAGATTATGCTCATGATTCCATGGAAATATACATGGATGACTTCACCACCTATGAAGAAGCACTCAACAATCTAGAAAAGTTTTTGAAAAGGTGTCGAGAACACAATTATAATTGAGTCATGAGAAATTTTTCATGATGATGACTTAGGGGATTGTTGTAGGGCATTTTATATCAAGTGAAGGAATTCAAGTGGATCCCCATAAAATTGAGATCATCTCTACACTTCTTGTGCCACAAAAACAAAGAGATGCAAGGAGATTTTTGGGACATGTAGGCTACTATAGGAGGTTCATTTAGGAACTAAGTAAAATTGTAACACCTCTATTTGTCTTACTTACCAAAGATATAGAATTTGATTAGACTACAAAATGTCAACACTCTTTTGAACCACTTAAAACAACCTTGACAAAGTCACCTGTCTTGAGGGGGCCTAATTGGACATTACCCTTCCACATACACAATGATGCTTCTAATTTTTCTATTAGAGTAGTACTAGGACAAAAGGAAGGTAATAAGGAGTATTCTATCTACTACATTGGCAAGAACTTACAAGGAGAAAAACTTAACTACACTTTCATAGAGAAAGAGATGTTGGTAGTTGTTTATGCCATTAACAATTTTAGGCATTTCATTACTGGCTATCCAGTATTTATCCACACAAATCACACTACAACAAGGTACTTAATAAAAAACCTATGGTTGGGGGTAGACTAGTTAGATGGATTCTCTTACTACAAGAGTTTGATATAACAATAGTGGATAAGCCTGGGAAGGCTAATGTGGTGGTAGATTTTCTGTCTAGATTGCCCACACAACTAGAAAAAGGTGTGTTGGATAACTCTTTACAAGATGAGAATTTGTTTTCTCTTAATGTACACACAACATGGTTTTCTACTATTTCAAATAACTTAGTGGCATGGTAAAAACCATCACATTTCTCTCCTAGGGAAAAGAGATAGTTGGTGTATAAAAGGTTTCTATATTCTTGGGTAGCTAGTTACCTATTTTATATAGGTACAAATAATATTATGATGAGATGTATAAGAGAGGATGAGGTCTTTGACATCTTACAATATTGCCATGATGAGCCCTATGGAGGTCACTTTGTAGCCAAAAGGACAATGTTTAAGATCTTAACAACCGGTTACTATTGGCCAACTCTCCAAAAGGATTCAATAAAGTATACAAGGAGCTGAGACAAATGTCAAAGAATGGGAAAAAAACAAAGACAAATTTGATGCCTTTGTAGCCATAGTTGGCATTAGCACCATTTTATAAATGGGGGCTAGACTTCATTGGCCCAATTTCACCAGCATCTAATAATAAAGAGTATTTAACAAAGTGGGTTGAAGTAAAGGCATTACAACTTTCAAGAGATGTAAATGTAGCTAAGTTCTTGTATGAAGACATGTTTACTAGGTATGGAGTACCTAGAGAAAGTGTGATTGATCAAGGTCCCTAGTTCACTTTTTAACTGACTTCTAAATTGGTTGAAGAGTATGAAATAAAACATAGAAAATCAATGCCTTATCACCCCCAAGTCAATGGGAAAGTGGAGGTTACAAATAGAGATATTGAAAATATTTTGACCAAAATAGTGCAAATTCACAAGAACGACTGGGCAACCAAATTACCTAAAGCAATGTGGGCCTATAAAACAACATGGAAAACAACTACATGTTTCACACCTTATGAACTAGTGTACGGAAAAACAATAGTTCTGCCAATAGAATTTGAATACAAGACACTTAGAATAGTAGTGGAACTAGAAAAGGAATTGAAAACAACAAAAAAGGAGAGGCTACACAATCTGAATGGGTTAGATGAAATTAGAATGGAAGCCATGCATCACATAAAGATCACTCAAAAATAGAGGACTAAAAGGCATGATTAGTTTATAAAGACTAAAGAATTCAATGTGAGTGACTAGGCTTTATTATATGATTCCAAATACAAATATTATGAGGGGAAGCTACAATCTAGATGGTTGGGACCCTATTAAATACAACAGGTATTACCAAATGGAGCAGTCAAATTGCATACCATAGATGCAATTAGATTTTCACTGTTGGTTAATGGATATAGACTAAAGATATACAAAACACTAACACAAAAAAATGATTTCCTTTCTCTAATGCATCAATATGGTCAACACAGTGGTTTTGATATAGACATACTACCACAAGATAACAACTCATCAATAGATATTATTGGTTCCCATAGTGACTCAATAGATGAGCTACACAACTCACCTCCTGAGAGCACTCAGGTATAATTCCTTATCCCACTTCACATGCACACAAAACATAGGTGCCATAATTAGGGAAAATTTAGTGGCGAATCTTCACCAATTGGTGAATAATTGAAATTGGGACCTCCAGAAATGGCAAATAGTACAAGCTAAAAAGGATGCTGAATCGCCAGGTTTTTATAAAAAAATAATTTTGTCTCGATTAATTCACCTATGCATTATATTTTAAACAATGTCTCATTGGAACTGATTCACCAATAGTTTATACTATAATTACAAATATTAATTATATTCATGATTAATATTATATTTCTTCCGTTAATTTTGGGGAAATATCGCCACAATAATAAATTACCATTTAATTTTAGGAATATTTTAGCCTTGAATAGGGCTTTTATTTATTGCCATCAAATCATGGATTAGATTTTTAATCAGATGGTTGTAGGTTGATTTGGCGGCCTAATACACACGTGCCTTTTAAAAGGAACATGCATATTAGGTCACATAATCAATGCGTAGCCATGGTAACATTTACACTTTTCATTTAGTCTTACTTTTAAAGTGAGATTTTTTAAAAACTCTTAATCTGTGTGTGCTCCGATGCATTTTCGGTAGTGACACGCTAGGGCCGCTGTCCTCGGACCCCACGAGGGGGTGTTTCCCCCTCAACCCCCACAAGGGGGCTCTATCACCTTAACCCTGCCGGTGGCTACTGCCCTTGGGCCCCTACTTCATTATTACAAAAAACAAAAAAAATATGGGGGAACTATGCCGACCAACTATGCAAATTTTTGAAGGAGAGATTCACCATTGTAATTAATCCTTTTAGTGACTATTCACTAGGAGTCGCCACTGTGATTATTATTTTTACCAATTATTCATTAATATTCACCAATATTTTACAATTTTTTTTAATAATGTGCATAGATTCGCCAAAAAAATTAATAACTTTTTCAAATAAAAGGAAAGATTCGCCAAGATTTTACACCTTCATTGAGGGGTTTCTTAAAGTTATCCCTAGCCATAATCAATAATATTTTTGAAGATCACTTCACTATATAGTAGGGACCTCTAGCATCATGAATAAAAGCTGCCACAGTTTAGTTTGGGACCTATTGTTGACATTACCTGCAACCACTACCTGTCAGAAAATTCAAAAATTTGCACCAAATTAATTGCATACCATCTAAATTCATTCTAATTTTTCTGTACATACAACCATAAGCCCATCATATCACTACATGTAGCTTACCCAATTCATTCCACATCACCTATCTCAAATTTCATGCATTTGAATTATCACTTCATATTCCCTCAATCGTACATACCACATCCTTTCATCACACACGATAACCTACCATTTAATCCATCACCCATAGCAATTAACCAACATCAAATCAAAATCACATTGCAAATACTCTTCCAACAACTTCACATGTGTGGATTTATGTTCATCTCAACCAACAGGTACACATACTAATTTTCCATGATTAACATAGATTCCTAATGCTTTCACTATGTACTCACATTTAATTTTGCATGCTTTCTATTAATTTTTCTTTTTTTCATACTCATTAATCATACCCATTGCCTAGTCATATGCATTTGAGTGAGGTCACTTCAAGGTTATAGTTGGGGGCAGATAGTATATATTCCAAAATTTTATTTTCGTCACCAAAAGTAAAACATAGAAAAAAGCATACAAACCCTTTTTGCTTTTAAACCTTTCAACACTTGTAACCTTTTTGTTATCTATCCCCTCAATTATGAGCCAATTCAAATTCAATTCAATTTGATTCAAGCTGAAATATAGGAGGGAAAGGCAGAACCGTTGAAGTTATAGTGGAAGAAATACATGCAAGAATAACCGATATAGAGGGTTGGTGGGTTGTTTAATTTGAATTTTGAGCTAAATTTCCAAAGTTCACTTAGAGTAAGGATATCCCATCATGGGAGGTGATATTTTCAAAAGGGAACCATCAACACATCAGTAAGTATTGGAGGATAGGTTAGTCTTTCCTATTTTCACAAGAGCAGGATGGTTATACTACTTTTTGAAGTTAATAGAGTATAATGAAGACATGACAAGGCAATTTGTAGTAATGCTACAACATGATGAAGCCACTATCAAAGGATTGAGAGGGGACGCTTCAAAGGTTGCAATTATAGAGGTATTTGGTCTACCAAGGAATGGAGTTGAATTCTCTATTAGAGAAAATGCAATAGCTACCAAGGATGAATTCAGGGAGCCTAGAGAAAACCTTGATTCATCATCACAAGGTACAAAGAGACTGTCACTTTCTTGGGTATGGGATTCTTGTGCTTCTTACATTATTAAGTATATCACTTGTGATGGTAGACAATCCCTTCTATATAATGTTCATTTTAAGCTATTAAGTCACCTCCATCACAACAAACTAGTTAATGTACCTAATTTCCTTTATAATTTATTAAAAAGAATGGGGTCTAAATATCAAAGGAAGATACATGATTTAGCTCTATGACATTACTATTTGGTTACCCTATTAGTGAAGATAAAGCTTAGGGTTTAGTATCCATAGGTGTCTTGGGAAAGATTTTGATTTGTGAAGACATTAATAATATTCTTGAGGAACCAATAGTTCCAAAGAACCTAGAGTCACCTGCTGCATCTTTAAGGGAAACTCCTCTTGTTTCACCTGTTGCTTCACCTACTCATAGTAGGGGAGAATCAGATGGGAAACATGTGCAAATATCAACACATGCAAAATTTGATCAACCCGCAACAAAAGGGGCAGATGAAACCCAAATGCCTTCTAAAATGCCAAAAAACCAAAAAGAAGAGAGGTGGTTCTTCTTTTGCACCTTCAAAGGTGTAGAAAAAATAAGCCAACTAAACCAAGACATTCACAACACCTAAAAAGGAAAGGTTCCATGAGGGGTAGTATTGAGAAACCAAAAGAATAAAAAGAAGAAATTGTGACAATAGGAACAAACTTAGAGCTAAAGGACAATGTATCTAAAAATTTGCATGTTCCCACGAAAAGGAAATGGCACATATCCACTACCTTTGACTTAGATTCATAGGAAATTTTATTGCAAACAAAACTAGGAAGAGAACCCTAAATAGCCTTGACAGTGAGGGTTATGAGTACACAGGGGATGGTGATGATTTTTTTTTTGAAAGATAAGGATTTTTTCAGAAGAAAGCAATGTTAGAATTTTTTTTCAAGAAGCACTAGAGAGGATTAAAAAATTAGAAGAAATTGTGACAGTAGGAACAAACTTAGAGCTAAAGGACAATGTATCTAAAAATTTGCATGTTCCCACGAAAAGGAAATGGCACATATCCACCACCTTTGACTTAGATTCATAGGAAATTTTATTGCAAACAAAACTAGGAAGAGAACCCTAAATAGCCTTGACAGTGAGGGTTATGAGTACACAGGGGATGGTGATGATTTTTTTTTTGAAAGATAAGGATTTTTTCAGAAGAAAGCAATGTTAGAATTTTTTTTCAAGAAGCACTAGAGAGGATTAACAAATTAGAAGAAATGGTAAAACCCTATGAACAAAGGGACAAGGAAAGGGAATTGAAAATTTAGGAATTGGAGGAAAAATTGCATACTTATGGACATGGGTCAAAGTTAGACTTGCTTGTACAACTAGCAATGGTTAAAGAAGGAAACAAATAACTTGTAACTGAGAACAAAAGACCCCCTACCACAAAAACTCCAACTTGTCATACAAGTATGTACCTATGATACCAACTATGGAAAGTTACTCAAGAGTTTTCTAAGAGAAAGGAGAATTGGAAGAAAGAAAAATAAACAATGATCTTAGAGCATACTAGGATATTGGAGAGTAAAAATATTAAATTACAAAGGTTAGCAGTCAAGGTGGAAGAAGTAGTAGATAAAGCCACCCAGATTGTTAAATGCAGGCCTCCAACCAAGACATATGCTTTATTTTTGTAAGAAAAGTTCTTAAGTTACCAGTTCAGTAGATTGATTAGTAACCAACCAATTGCTATGAGTAGAAAATTTGATTTTCTTAATGTTTTTGTTGATTCCACACCAAAAGAATAGTATCAATTATGTGAATACTATTTGCATAATTATGTTGTGCTTGAAGACACAGAATGAGACCCATTAATATTTGTGGGATATTTACAATTAAGGGCACTAACATCATATTTAAAGAATGAAAAGTATAAGGGAGAAATCATCAAAGAGTATATGGAGAGAGAAATTAGTTGCTATCTCAATAAGAAAGGAATATAAAACCCCTGAGGTGATCATAGAAGAATGGTTACAACTTTTTGACCACAAAGGTGTAGTTAGGAAAAATCATGAATTTGAGAATGCAAGATTATAGAAGGATGCAAATATTGACTATTGGACCCATCCATAATTCTTACTAGTTTGTGCAAGAAATATGGGACAATTTTAACTCTTGAATTATAGAGGAAAGAGCCCCACTCTGTTTATAATTTTATGGCCATGATTGAAAGAACACACTAGAGACAAAGGAATTGAATGGGTACCACTCACATTCCAACCACCAATGATTCTATACCTGATACCACACTGGACAAGGGAGAAGAATGAGGAGTGTGGGAAATCTAAGGTTATCCAAATGAACATACTTGCATGCTATAGAGGATTTTATTTGAAATAGGTTAAAGGAGTGGATGTTGTCATAGATCTTAGGGAAATCACTTTGCACTACAACCTCTAGCCCTAGTTAATTTTCTTGAGGACAACCAAATGGGTAGTTGGGGGGAATGATGAGACTAGTCATTAGATAGTTTTCTTATGTTTTTATGCAAGTTCATAGATATTCTTAGACACTTATCTTATAGATATTCCTAAATTATTCTATCTTTTATGCTTGTTATGCAACCTTGAACCTAATTTAAAGTATATAGAAATATGGTTATGATGTGATGGTTATTGCATAATTAATGTGTGAATATGTATGAATTATAATGGATATCTATGTTTAGCCATGGTTGTTAGTATTGCGTACATGTTTTATGAACTAACTCTTTGCAACCGAGGAGCTAGAGGAGGTAGATTGTAGCCCGCATCAACTATGAGGTGCTACAACCAAAGGAGTTTCTAGACCGTAGAGTAGGGGAGGCTCTAGAATAAATTGAGCATAACAACTACAACATAGAGGCACTTAATGAAGATTGTTGTGCATCATTATGACATTTAATAAAGATGTTGGAGGAGAAGAACCCTGTTATAGTTAGGAATCTAATGTGACTGATTCAAATAGTCCACATTTTAGTTCTTGTTGCAGTAGAGTCATAGTTCTACTTGGAATCTTCTTCCCTTTTTAGTTATAGATTTCTTATTATTTATCACACTCTGATATATAGGGAGTGATGATTTATTATTTCAGTTTAAAGTCCTTATTTTAATAAACTTCCCCATGCCTATATGTATGGCTCAATGGTTGAGGCATTAGGAATTAGTTAATTGTTCAATAGAAGATATAGTTACTATATATTTTTTATTGAGTTGTTGTTCTAACACAAACAATGTTTATTGCTCAATTTTGATTTCATGAATAAGATATATTAGCATAATCTTATGTGATATTATGAAGTGCAATGAATGGTTTTGAGTTATTATGATTATGTTGATCTAAGAATCTAGATTTGAGTTAGACCAATAGAGGTAGTCACTTGAGCAAGGGTCACTCAAGGTAACTGTCCCTCACTTCATTTTTTGTACAATTACTTTTGTTATAGCAGTTATTTTATAAATACATGTTAATTAGATTCCTTGTATTATTCATGAACAATGCTTGTTTCACATTTATGCCTTAGTTTTCTTAAGCTTGTTGTATGAGCCAGAGTGTAGGTTTAGTTAACTGTATTAGTCAAATTCCAACATTCATTTCTTGATAGTAAATTAGTTAGAATCTTATACTGTAGTTACCCATAGCATAGTGCCAACATTACTTCCTTTACTGTTATGCATTTTTATAATTTCTCAGCAAGTGTAACACCTGTGCTAGGATTATTTAGGTAATCTTAAGTCTTTGAAAGAACATTTAGTTCTAGTTCCATTACAAGCTTACTAGCTCTAGTTGATAATTGAATGAAGGTCTTTCCAAAGGTTCAAGTGGACTATTTAGTTAGGTTTCCCCTCTGAATTGTGTGATTATCACTTAGTTTACTAGACATTAGTAGGGAATCTATAGGGTGAAGCTCCTGTGTTGGTGCATGAACAAGATCTCCATGAATCTGATATTGGAAACATTTCTTGACAAAGTGGTATGCATCATGTTCCACAGTGGGCCAATAATATCCACTTCTCATGAAAATTTTAGCTAAGGTAGGACCACTAGAATGAGCTCCACATATACTATCGTGTACTTTGTGTAAAGTTGTTTGTTCTTCTTTAGAGTTAAGACATCTAAGAAGAGTATTGTCTAGGCTACTTTGATATAGGGTATTATTGATGATAACATATTTGGAAGCTTGGCATCTATAAAGGTTTTGTGTTGGTTGGTTGACAAGTTTGGGGGAAGGATTTGGTCATGAAGGTAGTTATAAATATCTTTGTACCTTGTCAAATCAAGACCAACAATTTCACACACGAGCTTGGATTTGAGAACATAAAAATCTGGGACCAACAGTTATTCCACCAAGAATTCACATTGATGCACATTATTAGGTATGTCAAGGAGAGATCCTATAGTAGCCATCGCGTCAACTACTTTGTTTTGTATTTGTGGAATCTAATAAACTAGCAATTGCACCTTGGTGTGCAATGGGTACACCGAAGAGTTGTGGAAGATCAATTCCAAAAAAATTGGTCTATTTTTTGCATACATTTGTGCAGTACATGAGGTCAATTGGTAGGTCATTTAGAAAATGATGTTTCCTATGCAACGAAGGTCTCAATAGAGAAATGATAGCTACAAGTCAACTATGCATCCTCTTATAGGAATCCAAAAATGACTGAAACAAAACCTTTCAATGAGGAAAATAATCAGACTCCATTACCAATAGGCTCATGTTATTTTTGAAATAGAGAGAGGGAGACAAAGAGGAAGAGATAGAGGGGGGAAGAGAGACATATGTGCGCTTCAGTTTATGTTTTCTAATGAGAAAAATAATAATGTTCACCACTTTCCAAAAATACCTCTTAATAAAGGGATTTTCTATTGATCCAACTCCCATGACTTGAAAAATATAGTCGATATTAGTAGCAAATGTTTATAATCATTGCTAGGTAGAATTCACAAATGTAATAATAAGAAAATTATAATTATGTAGAAACCATCCAGAGAGGGAGATATAAAGTGATATAGAGGAAGAGGGAGTGGGGGAAATAAAGAGATATAGATGGTAAGATAGACTGATAGTTAAAAAAATCATAACAGTATTTTCTTGGAATATGTGGTGAAAATTCATAGACCACCGACTGTTGGACATGGGTATATATTTCTTTACACATGTTGTATCTAATCATGATCTATATGTTTTAAAGTTTATGAAAGATCATCTCTATTATTTGGGCTCATTCTTTGTGGCACACCAGCTTTTCCCTCTTTTTTTTTCATCTATGTGGACCCCACAGACAACAAAAGATGATCCACAACTTTGGAAAGGTGAAATTAAAGTTTAATGCAATGTTGATTTATGTTAAGTTCTTTTTGTTTTGGGGAAGGATGTATTCATTACTGTAATAACCCTACATAAAATTAGACATCCTACCCAAAACATTGGCAACAAAGTTGTCTGAGAGAGCTCTTTTCTTCCTTTCCTTGTTGGGAACATAATTGGAAGCGTAAGGCCAATTTTTTTTGTGTATTGGGCAGGAAAGGAGGATGATACATGTATGATCTCGATTACCTACTTTCTATCCTAAAATCTATTTGGCCAAGATCTTAATTTGAAGATATACTGCAACCCCATTAGAGACTTTGACTTTGTATTTGTCTCTGGAAAATGGGTTTTGAGGTAAATAGTCCATCCTATACCAATCATTGTCACTCAGATAACTTTGTTCCTCCTTTGAATGAGATTTTGAATCATGATGCCTCCTTAATCACTATGGTCGAAAATGTCAACAATGGAATTTGCTAGGAAACTCCATTGCAAATTGCTCACTGGTTATTGGCATTTGCGATTGCCAGTGGTATAAGCTCCCTTTCTGACGCTTTTCATCTCTCTCAAACTTTGCTCTCTCTGCCTGTTTAACCCCATCATCCTCTTGCTTTTTCACGCACCATACTTCTTCCCTTCATTGAACATCTAATCTTTCAAATTTGTGTAACTCCAATTTAAAGGGCTAAGATGTATGGTCACATTGTCCACAGTGGATGCTGCAGCTAGTCCCCTTGGTCGGTGGAGAAAGTTGTCTGCTCTAGTGGAAGCAGCCTTTCATTCTCAAATACCAGAATGGTCCTCTATTTACCATGAAACCCATTCTCAATATTTCACACATTTGACTTCTGTGCAACGTGCCATTGTTGATGATTTTGTGTAGTGATTGGGAATGGAGAAAACAAGCAAGGCTCTTCCTCTGTGTGTACCTAGTGGAAAAAAATAGAGGCCTAAAAAGGCTCTGCCCCTTCCCAATCAAACTAAGACCAAGCATTAAACTTGTTCTCTCAGAAAGTCGTTAAAAAGAAATGGCATTGTCGTGTTGGTGAAGAGAGCTATGGAGTATAGAGCTTTGTCACCGCCTGAGAAGACGAAAAGCAATGGCGAGGTGGAGTTAAGTTACGGGAACGGCGGCGGCTTACTCCAGATGATTTTGAGGAAAATTTCAACGGTCCTGATTTGAATGATCATCGTGTAATCATTTTATGAATCTTTACACCGTCAAGGAATGCCTTTGGTGTAATAAAACACGAGATAAATACGACCGTAAAAATTAACGGTCACGATGATTTCAATGGTCTCTAGGAAAGAGTCAACCGTTGATTATGCATTTTAGCTCGGCTTCTTTCAACTTGGATACACCTTCGGCGTAAAAATGATGACATCAAATTATTGTTTAAAGATATCAACCATCCATTTGTATGCCATAATAATTTTATCTTTTGTCTCATAGTCATCATCAACCTACTGAACAACCAATTGAGAATCAACGTAGACATGAAGGTGCTTGATCTTCCATTTGATAGTTGTACTGTCCTATAAGAAAAAAAATCATATTATGAAATATTGTTCATGCATGGGAATTCTATTATGTAGGACTTAGGGATTGTGTCTCCTTGTGGTGTAATGAAACTTGGATTTTAACTTCGGAACCATGGTGGGTATCGAATCTATGAAAGTACAGTTTCCATGTCGTGGATGTTGCTAATGTGAAAATTGCTTCATCAATAAACTTTGATTCAAGAGGATGATCTATTGTGGTAAGAGCGTTGGCTAGTTGATAAACTATTACTTATCCTTTTATTGCCTTTCGATCAACATATTCGATGTCAAAATCACTCAAAATCATTACCCATTTAATTAATCTACCTATGATAATTTCTTTATTAAGTAGATATTTTAAAGGATCTATATTTTTCATGAGCTGGGTCTGATGATTTAACATACAATGTCAGATCTTTTGTGTAGAAAATATGACAACAAGACATGCATTCTCGATAGGAGTATAATTAAGTTCATACCCCATAAGTGTACAATTGATGTAGTATATAGCTCTCTCTTTTTATTCTTCATCATTATGTGCTAAAAGAGCTCCTAATTCAATGATGTAGCTGATATGTATAGGATTAACGATTTTTAATCAATAGGTGACATTAAGACTAGTGGTGATAACAGGTAATCCTTGAGTTGTTGAAGGTCCTGCCAATAGTGATCCGTCCATTTGAATAGAACACCCTTACGAAGTAACTATTAGAAAGGATGGCATTTATTTGATAACTATGCCATGAGTCTATGAATTGACTATAATTTCCCTTGTAGACTGCATAACTGAGTTAGATTAGATGATGGTGGCATATCTATGATGGATTTTACCTTCATAGGACCAACTTCAATACCTCTATGAGAAACAATATACCCAAGGAGTTTTCTATAGGTCACTCCAAAGACACTTTTTCAGATTCAATCTGAGCTTGTATTGTTCCAACTTGGTGAAAATTCTATCAAGCACATCCATATGAATTTATCTTGTGAGATATTTTGCTAATAAGTCATCAACATAATCTTCCATAAGTGTATGCATCATATCATGAAAGATTCTAGTCATAGCTCTCTAATAAGTTGCTCCAACATTCTTAAGGCCAAAGGGCATTATGTTCTAACAATTTGTACCCAAAGGATAAGTAAAAGTTGTTTTATGTTGATCCTCAAGAGCAATTTTTATTTGGTTATAGGCAAAAAATCCATCCATGAGTGACATCTCAAATCCAACCATTAAATATACTATAATATCGATGTTTGGCAAGGGGAATCATCTTTAGGACAAGCTTTATTTAAGTCCTTGAAGTCCGTATAGATTCAGATTCCTCTAGTTGGCTTGGTAATTGGCACTAGATTTGATATCCATTCAACATAGTCTACATGCTTGATAAAGTCAACATATAACAACTTATTTAGGCCAGCCTTAGCCAATAAAGCAATCCAGGGATGCATTTTTGTTAGTTTCTGCTTGATAGGTTCCACATTTGGGAAAAGAGGCAAATAATGAAGGACTAACTTAGGATCCAATCTGAGTATATTGGCGTAAGACTAGGAAAAATTAATTTGTTGTTCGGTGAAGAAACTAATGAAATTTGGGCTTTCTATCTTTGTTAAAGAGGTTGCAAAGTGTATAATCATGGGATTTTTGGTTGTACTAATATTGACTTCCTTTGATTTCTCTACTAAAAGTGGAGATCTCTCTTGACTGGTAAGGAGTACATCCAACCTTCCATCCTTGGGAACCTCAAATACACCCTATAATTTTACTTTTTTTTGTTCTAAAGGCACCTTTTGGTTTTCACCTAGAGACCTATTCTTTTTTGCTTCTTCATTTTTATGACTGGAAGGAGGTGTAGACTCATCGAGGTAGGCAACAATGTCAAGGTCTATAGTAAATCCAAATTTATGATCACCTTGAGGTATACCCTCTTGAAGCCCCATAAACTTAGCTATAGCTTCATCATTTTCTAAAATGTCCAAGCTCAGTGGTTCTTTTTGATCCCAATCTATTAGCTTTAGGTGGAGTAAGCGTAAGTTATCTTTGGTATTTACAAAGCTTAGGTATGAGGTGGATATGGTAAGGATCAAGGAATTATCAGGGTCCCAAAAGGTTTCAATCTAGGCTTGATCATCAATATGTTGATTCTTAGGATGGTTGGTCTTTGTACTGCCCTTAAAATCCTTGACATTTCCATAAACATTAATGTCTTTACTCAAAAGAAACTTAGCACTAGGAGCCCTCAGTCATAATGGTTGATACCCCAACCCTTTATTCTTAGGCAAGCTTTTCAGCTAAATTGGTTCCATCATTCCTTGTTTCTGTAATTCTAGGCCACTGTGTCCATTGTAACCTTTCTATTTCATGATGGAAAATACTTTTCCATATTGTTCAAATGGTAACTATGTAGGTTTTTCATCTTCTTCATCTTTGTGAATCCAAGTAGATATGTCCCCATCTATGGAGTCCTTGCCTAGTTCACTCCACTTGGTGAAACTAGTGGGAGGTTGATACTGAATGATAACCTTAGGATTTTTTTGGATAGGGCATGACTTACCATTATATTTTGGTGAGGCAGGAAACTTACCAATGTAAAATGAGCTCTCAATTCTATATTCATTAGATCTTTTATCTTGGACATGTACCTTACTTCTAGGAAAGGATATAGGTGGATTAGGAGATGTGGATAATGAGAAGGTTGTAAGGGAGGTCTAGGTCCAAAATGTGGCACAATATATGTTGATTGGTTGGATCGACTCAGACAAGAAGGGTGATGATGCCTCTAGAGGAGCTCTATCTATCATGGTAAGCCCTTATGGTAATTATTTTTGATGTATCTATACACACCTCAATGAATCCTAATGTAGTAAACAACTTTGGAGTACAAATGTTTAGTCTTGCTTTTCCATCTACCAAATCTTGTTCAATTTTGTGCTTATTAATGAAGACTTCAAGATGGAGGGCATAATTATAATGAGGCTTATGTGACAAAAGATCATGCTTGGTAAATGTAACATGATGTGTGGTAGCTAGATATCCCACTATGGCTTGAAACTATAGACATGTAAAAATGACCTAACACATATCACACATCCTGAATGATTTTTTTCATCATCATTTAATATCATTGCATTTCACATCATTTACATCAAACAACCTAATTTACTCTATTAATTAAATAATCTTTAATTATTTAATTAATTCACTATTTTAATCATTTATCCAATCTTTATTCCTCCTAATTAATTAAATAATATCAATTATTTAATTATGTTTCTAATTTAACCTATTCCCCTAAATCAACTAAATAATTATCACTTAATAATTTAAGTAAATCACTTTCACCTTTCTGATTAGAATAATTAAATTAATTATTCAACATCATTCAAAAAGGTCAAAAAATGAATATAACTATATTTATTAAAGTCAAACATGACTTGCACATTCAACTCAAAAAGATTAATTAATTAATTATCCTCACCCCTTTTTGTGATTTAGCAAATTATGACCACCGATTGCTCACTCTGATTGGCTAACTGATTCATCTATTGTTCAATCCCACTAACCTCTCAATATATTTCTTCAATCCCACTAACCTCTCAATATATTAACTCAATTCCACTGAATACTCAACTTGATTTCATCAATCACACCGATTATGCAATCTGAAACCATTGATTCTTCCAATCTAATTCCTCTCAACGATTTCAAACTGTTGATCAGGATATTCTACTACACAACCTTGATCGTTCGTGTCAAAACAAAGAATCTATAAAATAACCTTCAACCTTCTCACAAATCATCTAGAGTTTACATAAGCGAAGCACTGCACAATTATCTCTTGAGCACATTACGATTTATCATCACAATTCTAGTTCAACCTTTGCACACATTGAAGCTTTTGCAACAGATAATGGATGCTTTGTATTGATTGCAACAATCCGACATTCAACATCAATACAAATATACTTCGACACGAGATGGGTAACAATATAGTTTATTGAATTCATTGTTTTTATATTGTTTATTTCATGAGTAATGGGTTTAGGAATTCTTAATATTGTTTTGAATTAAGCTTTGTTTAATTCATTTATGATTGCTTTCCGTATTCATATTTCCCCCCCTTATGACATTTGGTACACCTAGTTGGACCTTGGTCCTTGACATTAACATTTCTTTGAGTTTGATAAGCATTTGCAGGTTCTTGATTGATTTTGATAAAATTGGAACGTGTCCACTCTAAACTTACACATGCTTGCTTCTTCTATTTGGTTGATATTGACCTAAAAAGTGGCGCTATGGACCTAAATATTTATGCTCTAGACATTTTGTGTTGCAGGTTTTAAACAAAATATTTTGAACTAACTTTTACACGGGTGATATTGACCTAAAAAGTGGCACTATTGACTTAAATATTGGTCGCTTTTGCAGGGAACAAGGTTGCTTTTGATGTATTATTTGAATATGTCAATTTGCAAAGTTTTCTTTGATTTCATAGATTTACCTAATGCTAGTGTGTGACTGTTTTGGGTGTTTTGGAGGTTGTTGACTTTGTTTGCGCAACCCTTGCAGGAGTATGTGTCACATCCCATTTTCTTGATAAATTAATTACTATGCAAATAAATTCAAATTATAATTTGCAAGAATATTAACAAAAGAAATCAATAATAAATAAATAACCAAGATTATTTATTGCAAGTGCTTGGATGTAATTAAAAAGAGATTGATGAATTAAAATTAGGTGAAATAAGCTAAAATACAAATTTAACTTATATTAAAGATGAAATTGAGTCATCATTTGTGTAAGATTAGAATGTAACAATAGTTTTTATAGCTGATAAAATTAAAAGCATATTTTCTAGTTTTGGGGGATGAAAGAAAATGCATGCATTGGACATTTTATTTGACTGAAGATAGTGGAAGAACCCGCTTTCCTGACCATTTTACATGCAAGGGTAGTGGAGACTAAACACAGTCAATAATGAATGAAAGAAAATGGCATGTTGAAGGGGATTTATGGGAGAGAGAAAAGTGTCGAACACCACAAAATGAGTGGGCTTTGTCTTTTATTGGGGGACCCTTTTTTGATTTTTGGATGTCCCATTGGGAGAATTACTGGTTTTTGTCCTTGTAAAAACTAGAACATAAGGTTGTTTTTAATCGGTCTCTTTACTAGAAAAATGGTGGTGTTGTCCATACCTTGTTTCATATGTAGGATTAGAATACTTCATGGATGGGTTGAGCAAGATGGGGAGTGTGGAAATGGGGCTCAAGTGCATCTATCATCCTCATGAATGTGTACAATGATAGTCAATGTTGGTAGGAAATGAAGCCTCTTTGAAATGGAGCAACGACGAGCCATGATTTTCAAAATGGTACGGTAAATCAAGAGCATACGGGGATTCTGGGAAGAAGACTCAGTGGGCTCAAATAGTAAATTTGCCATGGGTATGTATTTTTCTTCCAACTTTTCCAGCATATGAGAGGTAAAAAAACACGTTGCTTTATTTGTTTGATGGACTCTGCATATAATCACTGACTGTGGTATGGATAAAGATTACCTTTTTACCTTGTATTTTATTCTCAGCATCTGGAAAATTCATCGCCAACAATTCACCGAAGGAAAATTCATTGTCCGTAATTCACCGTCACGGAAAATTCATCGCCAAGTAAAATTCACCACGCGGAAAATTAACCTCATTAATATTTAACTTTGATTTTATTAAAATTATTAATGCGGTTAATTTTCCACAGTGAATTGGTGGTGGTGAATTTTACTTGGCAGTGAATTTTCCATGGCAGTGAATTGTTGATGGTGTATTTTCTTTCAGTGAATTGTTGGCGATGAATTTTAGTAGAGCCCTTATTCTCCAATCACAAAAGTTATCTATCAATTTCTGCCATAGGTATCTATGTATATGTTAGAAAGATGCATTCATCTTTAAAAGAGATGCATGTAAATCTAAGCTCCAAGACCCATTGAGAATCTAAAGATACCTTTCGGGCAATACTTTGTTTCCTTCCCTGTTTACTTCCATGCCATGCTCCTGTACTCTCACGGGTTTCATGACACTGTACATACGATATGATCTAGGATCATATTTATTGAAACACTGGCTATAGCCTTATTTTTACCACTCATTTGAATCTAACCGATTGGTGCATCAGATACAAATGATGATTTTAGAGCCTGAGAACATCAAAAGAGATTCACATTAATAAGCAGGATAGATGCCTTTATTCTATTAAAATTTTCTCAGCAAAAATATTAGGCCATATAAAAGACATTTCACCACCATATGAAGCTAGATCCTTGTTGGTCTTGGAAGTAATTTATACCAATCTTCACACACAAAATAAGGGTGATTGAGCTTGGTATCTGGGTGTTATTATTTTGTCAACCTAAGTGGATAATTTAATAGTGGTTGGATAAGGAGGAAATATCCATCATTCTCATAGGATAAATCCTCTTCTTTGGACGTTTTACCTCTTATCTCTTCATTTTGAAATGAATCCTATTATTCATAAGATGGTTTCCTCAAATCACCCTATTAAATCAATGGATTATGTTTTCCGTGTGATAAGGTCAGTAGGAACCAATAGGTCTATGTATATTTATTTATTTATTTTCCTCAAAAATTGGTCTTGGTTGCTGTTGAATGGACTCAAGGGTAGATCCCATTGCTCGAATGGGCTTACATACCGAAGATGTCAGACTTTTAAATGCACAAAATAAACACAGAGCTACTACTTTGATTTCCAGTCAAGATGGAAACACCCAAACTGCAGAATAACAAACAATAAACTCAAAGGAGATAGACAAACCTGGGCATGCAATATTTTCTTCTTATATTAACCAAAAATAATGATTACAAAATGCATTTAAACTGGAAACTACAAAATACTGATTACAAACTAAATTGGCAACAATTTGGAGCTATACCCACTAAATCAGGAGTGGTCAGAAGCTTCTTATAGCTTTCTTTCCATCTAGCTAACTGGAACTATCTACTATCCTTGGAAATCACTAAGCAATTAGGAGCTCACTATAACATTGAAAAATGTTCTTAGAACATTCTCTGTTGTTGCTGCAACTTACTTCTTGCTGCTATAAAAACAAAAAAACATTCTTTTTCAGACTGTCCTCACTTGCAAAGTACGTAACATTCCCTTTTGTCTATTGCTAGGCACTTGGTTTCCCACCACAAATTCAATCTCACCTAACAAAATTTATTTCCCCTGCCAAAAAGACTGTTGGAGCTGGCAGTGTCAGGAGAAACAGATCCCACATTAACTCTTGACATGGTAGGTGAACGGGAGGAAGGCTCAGGGACAAGTTTTAAATTCCAACACTCCTCCTTTTTCCTAAGCCGACAAAATAGGATGAAACTTGATCCAAATCAACAACACCCAATCTACTTGTTATGCCTTGGTCAAAATGGGTCCCCCTTTGTTATTTTCATCTCTTGTTGTCTTTCAAACAAAGTCTGGAGTCTTTCTCCTTTCAAAACTTTGTTTATTTTGATTTAGTTTGTTGGAATCAGAGCCGGAACCAAATCGGGTTCTGAAACTTCAATCAAAACTCGTTTCGGGCCCCATCCCGATAGTCTTTTCTTTCAGTTTGTTGTTTTGTCTTTATCGGACTTGGAGCCAGAGTGGGTGTTAAGTTGATGTTTATTGAAAATTGCAAAATCTAAATTCATTTCCGCCTCCGCCTCTTCTTTTCAACTTTTGGTTTTAGGCTTAGTCCTTATGTTATGTTTTATTTTGTTGGTCTTTTGTTTTACTTTTTGTGTTGAGTTTTTTTTTCGGCTTTATTGGCGGAACCGGAACCAGAATGGGAACGAAGTAAGGAAATTTCTTAAGTTTCTAAATCAATTTCCATTCTGATTCCGCTCCTGTCGCTTTTGGATCATTGACTTTTTGACTGAATTCATACTACAGTGAAGTGTTGGTTCTCTTTCAGTTCTGATTCGGCCCAACTGCATTTAATGCATTAATGACAACTGCTCGTGTAGGTAAGAACTCTGATTTTTACCTCCATTTAAGAATTAAACGTATCATTATTATCATTGTTAAAAAACTTGAAGAGCAAGGAAGAGTAGCGGTCGAGTTCGTTTGAGCAAATCGATTGAACGAGGAGAGATTATTGCTTATGAATCAGTTCAGAAGGTTAGTTGGGTTCTTTTGTTTTCGAGGTAGGGTTTCTTATAGTTGTTGTTCTTCGTTTATTTACTGTTCATTTTTGTGTTTTCTCATGCTTTGAATCATTTCTTTGAAACGAAATTTGTGGTACTTAGTAAGTTTGTTTGCATAGGTTCTTGTTTTGTTTGTTTGTCTGGTTATTCCTCATTGCTTTTACTTTTGTTTTTGGTTCTTTTTGTTCTAGGGCACGATTGCTTTCATGTTTTAGTCATGATCGCATCATGCTATTTGTGATTTGTAGTAAGTTAGATTAAATTTAGGTTTTTAAATTATGATTAGTTGGATTAATGATTTACAGTGAGTTAAGGTTAATTAAATCTCATTTGTGCTTAGGGTTTTGTCGTGCATTCTGTCTGGAAAAATGGGCAGGGTTAATCCATGCCCTATTTTTTATGTTGTGTTTTCTAGATTAGGGTTTTGTGTATGTCTATGATCACTTGTAAAGGTTTAAAGTATGATGCTCTAAGATTTAGTCGCCCCTGGTCATATGGGGATGGTTTTATCGAGTTTCAGGTTAGCCCCATATCATTTTTGAAAATCGACTAGTTTGAAACCATGAAGTTGTTGTAAATTGATGAAAGTCTTGGATGATGTCATGGTCAACCTGGTCGGAAGTTGGATTAGAATCATTTTTTGAACTTAAGAATTATGTTTTCCAAAATGTATCGATTCTAGTTTCCATCCTATCTCTGACTCTGCCCATAGTGAGGAGTTTTACTTTATGAAAATGTTTACCTAGCGGAAGCGGGAGCGAAACTGAACCCGATTATGAAAATATAAAATCTGAAGGAAATAGAGTCAGTTTCCATTCTGGTTCCGGTTCCAGTCACCATCCCGTCTCTGACTCTGATCCCGCTTCGTATTAGTAGAGTTTCCATTCCGATTTCGACTCCGATTCTGACAGTATTGTAAAAGAGACTGTTTTAGATTATGTTTCTGCTTGGTTCCACCTCCAGTGCATATATGAAAGGTATGGTTTTAAAAGAATGTTTTATGATGATATTTAGAGATCTAATTAGAGGTTTTTGTGGCAGGAAAGCTAGAAAATGTCAGGAACATTAGGAGAAGCTGCTCAAAGGAATCAACCTGCAGGGACATCAAAGGCAGCGCCTAAACCAAAGAAAATTAAGCCTGAACAATTGCCTTATACCTTAAGGTATAATCACAGGAGTCCAGTTATCCAAGTCAACAAAGTGGAATCCGATTGGTCAGACATCACTGACACAAACTTGGGTCAGTACAACTTTGAGGAGGCACATGCTGAAACATTCAATGAGGATGCGATGCCTAGAATGAAGAGGATTGTAGAGTCTGGTTTAGCTCATATCACTTTGTTTCCATTGTCAATCCAATGCCCAGAGTTGACCTTAATAGCTGCAAGTGCTTACAATCTTGTTACCAGATAGTGCATAGATTCCTAGAACAATGTGATCATTGATCTTACTCCTCAAGCATTGCAAAGTATATTCAATGTCCTTGATCCTAAAAGCTTGGTGCAGTTGGATGAGGCAGAGGCCTTGGAGAAATATGGTCAGTATAAGGACTCCAATAAATCTCATTTGAACAAGAAGTGGTTGAAGATAGAAAATAAATCTTTAAGCAAGCTTGCAGACCAGCCAAAGAGGGCAGATTTCTACATAGAGGTATCAGATATAATTATGATGTTGTCTAGAGTTTTTGGGAAGAGAGATACATTTCGGTTCAAGGAATGGATGTTTCCTTTCATCCAAATAATTTTAAATGGAAAACAACAATTTGATTGGCCTATGATCTTAACAAATGCTATTCATAATCAACTAGGAAACATCAGAGAAACTAAATGTTTCTTTATAACATCTTATATTGTGTATGCAGTAGCGAGGTTGGGTATCTTCCCAGGTTTAAACAAAGTAGGGATAATGGGAGCCTTGGATGGATAGAAGAAAGTGTGGGAACACTATGACTAATTGTCTCTACAAGTTTCTGAGACTCAATTCAGAAGTGTCAATGATGCATTTATATATGTAGTCATTAATAAATTGAATGGAGATGCAGGGTATAGGTTGAGTCAAGAAGCCATGGCATTCATTACTAAATGGGGATGTTGGTATATTCAATACCCCAAATTCACATATTTTAGGATAGCTGGTTTTGAAGGCCATCCACATCTACTTCCAAGGTGCTGTAATAATAGAATAGTGTTGATGGAGTTTGTATATCAGGCTCTTGGAGTTAATGCTTAGTTTGGAATAAAGCATAAAATAGGATGTCACAAGTTCCCAATGAAGTTGGGTGAGTATGGCTGTCAACACTTGGTAGGAGCAAAGGTTGTTTGCAGGGAGCTAATACAGTTGAAATTGGGATTATACACAGCTTGTAAGTGTTTTGATCCAAAGGGTAAGATGTATGCCTTGTTACCTTCAGTGTTTACCTGACATTTCAATTTGCTAGAGGATTTTTGGAGTGATTGGCAAGATGAGTATGATCTAAGGAAGAAGAATTATGAAAGGCTATCTGTCGCAGTCATGTCCAAGCTTGGTGTTAAAGAAAATATTCCTAACACATTGGTGGATGATGGAATTGTATTGGATCCATCCTATGAGGCTTTGAACATTGGCACCAAGAGTCTGGATCCAATTGACTGGGACAGTGAAGAAACCATTGATATTAAGCAGATCAGAAGGACAGTGTTGGATAGGAGTGTGCAATGGTTAGTGCTAAGAATCTAGACTCCGCAAGGGCCAACCCCTAAAAAGGGTAAGGGATACAAGAGGATCAAAAGGAAGACACCTCCTAAAGAGCCTTTGAAGTTCTTTCCTCCAGATATTGATGAAATAGAACTTGAAGTAGCAGGGGATGAAGAGGAAGCACAAGCAGGGGATGTTCCAGTAGGATCTATTGTTTCAACACCTACATTAGGTGAGTCTTCTGCACAAATCCCACTTACAAAACAATAGAGAGGAGAAGTTCAAGAAGGAGCTCTTCATAGCATGGCTGAAACGGCCAAGGGAAAATAAGTGGAGAGGGAGATTCATGAGGTTGGAATGGATTCAGATGAAACTGAGTCAGAGAAAGATATGCAAGAAAACATGCCTCTAGAGGAGGATATTGAGTAGGTTTTGACACAAGAAGAGCAATGGAAGTTGTTTGAAGAGGAAAAATAAATTTTGATGCAAGAGCTGTAGCAGAGAAACAAAAGGAAATTGATGCTAAGGTACAAGCTGATGCTATACTCCACCAACAACAATTAAGAACTAGACAAAGTAAAGCTAAGGCAGCAATTGATGAAGTGGAAAAACAAAGAAGACAACAAAAACATGAACTCAAGGTCAAAGAAGAGAATGAAAAGTTGGAATTGATACAGAAGATCCATGACCTTGAGGAAGAGAAGGCAAGGAACACAAGGGGAAAGGAAATCTTGGTTGCTAGGTTGAAACTTGCAGAGGAAGTTCGCCAAAAGGAAGAAGGAGCAGAACAATTACAAAGGGAAAAAGAAGCCGAAGAGCTGGTTAAGAAACAAGAAGAAGAAGAAGCAAAGGAAGAAAAACTTAAGGCTTTGGAGGCAAAAAGATTAGAAAGGGAAAGACTAGAGGCCTTAGAAAAAGAGAAATTGGAAAGGGAAGCTCTAGAAAGAGAAAGAATAGAGAAGGAAAAATTAGAAAAAGAAAGGTTGGAAAAGGAAAAAGTGGAGAGAAATTGGTTGGAGGAAGATAGGTTGAGGAAAGAAGAGGAAGATAAGAAAAAGATACAAGAATAGAAAGATAGGGAAGAAGCTGAAAGACTTGTGCAGATGCATACAGTGGAAGAACAACAAGAGAAGTCAAGGGTTGATTCTGAAACCCAGGTAAGTGTGCAGCCACCTTATACTACGATTTTCTCTTCTTCTTCTATGATGACTATTGCTCCATGTGCAACCACTTGGTTAAAACTAGATCTGCAGAAAAGGGCAGTAACACCTTCACAACCTCTCAATTGGGAGGATATGATGAAGGAGATCAAGCAAGAGAGGCCTAAAAAGAAGGCCAAAATCCTACACTCTACCAGACTCACAGATAAAGGAGAGATTGTTGCTGAATGTGCCATGCCAATGACAGAAAAGAAGGTAGGGGACATGCAGCTAGCAAATTATCAGTTGAGTACTGTTAACTTGGGGAGACCCACTAGGAATCAGCAGATGAACCTAATTGATGTGGTGGCTTCAACAACCAATTCAAGAATGATTAAGGATAAACAAAAGAAGGATGAGCTGAAGGCTCAATTGGATCAATTACATTCATTTTTGAAAAGTGTCTCCTCTCTAAGATCACAACAAGTAACGGCGATTAAGACTGCTATTTTGTTAAGAAAAAAGGAGGTAGATGATTTGGTACAGGTAAGAAGCAAAGTGGAGATGGTAGACAGATGGATAGATAAATTGAATCGGGAAGTAGGTGAAGTTTTGGTTGAGGGTTTTGAAGTTTACAAAGGCACTAAGGAATTGATGAGAGAAATGCACCAATACATTGAAGCATCGAAAAAACAAGAAGAGGAGTATAAAGAGTATAGTCAGAAATTGGAGAAGGTTAATACATTGCCTTTGACTACTCTTCTTGAACAGTCAATACTTGAGGAGGACAATAAGGATTTTATGGAGAAGACCTCTTGCATACTCCGATTCAGAACAGATTTGTTGTGTAAACACAGGAGTGAGGTACAGGATGTTGTTAATAATTTAACTGAACAATTTGGGGAGCTAGAAGCAGTCATTGCCATCATTGTAGATGTAAATGTATTAACGAAAGAAGGCATGTCTTTAAGTCAGATCAAAGAGAAATGGGATGATAGATTTAGAGAATTCATGCAGAAAGGAGATGATGGAGAAGATTTGATGATAGATCAGCTGATGGATGTCAAGGAAGAAATGAAAGCTGCAAGAAGATAATTGGTAAAGATAAAAGGTATGAAGGAGTTTGCTGCAATAGAATTGGATCGAATCAAATTTGAAGATAGCTGGGTTGATGGGCCAGAATTAGATACACTGCAACAAGTCTTCGCCAGTTATGATGAGTTCATCACAGATCCAATTTCACATGCATAAATCTTCTGCATGCATGAATTTCTTCTTCTTTGCATGTTTCATGCAACATTGACAGTTATTGGAGCGCATGACTTCTTTTTCTCTTGTATTTTTTGTTCTTTAGTTTAACTGGATGTCTAATGTAAGAACTCAAGATCAAATTGATCTGAGTTTCCAAGAGAATTTTAGTTCCTAAAAAGGTGGATAACCTAAAATAGAAGTGGAATTCAAACTTTTGTATATCTATAAATACCCTGTGGGTATCATATTGTAAAGGTCGGCTAATTGAGAATAGGATTGGCTTACCTGATTTTAGGAGATAGAATTTTGTAGTGATTACAGAGATACTTTGTACTTGATCTTTTATAGTTAATAGAATTACAGGTTTTACACAATATGGAATTACAATTGAGTTGTTTTATTTGATAAGGTTGATAAGCTATAATCTATCTGAATGCCAATGATTGTGCTGAAGCATGCTAGTTTCTTATGTGATGAAAGTCATTAGAAGAAACCAGATTTAAGGATTATCTTGTTAGATTATCATTGAATTGATGTTATTAAAGTCTGTTGATCTATAATATTGATGATGAATGAATGTGTGTTGTTTTTGAAATCCTTGAAATATTTGTGATGTGTAATTGTGAAGTTAATTAAGCACCTAAAATGTATGCATGGTATAGATTATGCTATAGATTGTATCATCTTATGGTTTTTTTGATCTGATTGGAAGAACATTCATTATTTGAAGATATATGTCCAAATGCTAGATAAATTTGATTCATACTTACTGGCTTAACCCTTTGATCTATCTTTTTCTTTTCTTTGAAACCCCATTGATTTACTAAAACAGTTGGGTAAAATGAGTCATTGCTTGAATCTTTTTGTTACCATCACAGGCCCTTGATTATTACAGTTGCATGAACCGATTGAGTGACACCAGACAGTTGAGAACCAACTACTAGGACCTTGGGAGTTAGACTACTACATGTTGTCTTCTTTTTCAGAAGAAATAGAGTAGAAATATTATGTTTTAACATTGTTCGTGTCATTTTCACCATCAACAGAAATTCGTGCTAGAAGGAGGGCTTGAAAAGAACAAGATGGCTCACATAGGGTCATTTTCACCAGAAAAATACGAAAGGATTCTCAGATCTTCTACCGATTCTGAACCATTACAAGAATTACAAACCCTAGTTAGACCTAGACCTCGTGCTCGTAGGGTAGAGATACCTACCTTGCCACAACCACTTACTCCACCTAGATTTCCACCAATTCCACTTACACCACCACCAGTTCGACCTACATCACCACCACCAAGTAGGCCTGAGTCTCCACCAATTCAACCTGTATTACCACCTGCCTAACCCATCCCACCAATGGCTTACTTTGTGAATAATCCCTCTCCATTGGGGACTATTCTTGGGGGATTCCATGATTTACCAAAGAACCCAGAGAAGTTCTATCTGAAATACATGCATGGAGAATCGAGAAGTGCTGAGGAACATATACAAGCATTCAAAGATGCTTGCACATGAGCTTAGGTTGCTCATCAAGATGTGGTATGTAGATTGTTTCCTTACTGCTTAGGAGATATGGCATATAACTGGTACTTAAATTTGCCCAGAGGATCTATTCTAGGTTGGATAGATTTAGAAAATTCTTTTATTAATCAATTCAAGGTTTATGTAGACCCTGCAATATTATATCACTAGTTTGCCACCATAAGAAAGGAACATCATGAACCACTACCCTTGTTCAACACTAGGTTCCAAAGGATGTATCATCGGCTATAAGAGCCTTATTTAGTGTCCAAGGCTATGGCCATATAGGCGTATCTAAGAGTTGTCGATCCTTTGATTGGCCTGTTCTTGCAAAGAACTTATCAACCTGATGAGATAGAATCTTTGTCTAAAATTTATCATCTGGCTATCAAATTGCAACAGTGGATAAGTCTGCAACCAACAGGTTTAGGGGTAGCTATTCCTCCTATGAATTATCAGATGCCTAATCCACCCTTATACAACACTGTCCCTGGGGTGTCTTATTCCCAATATGGACCTACATCTGTAACTCCACCTATTGTTCCTTTCTTTGGAAATGGAATGCAAGATCACTCCCATCAAACTCAACATCAGCCTCAAAATCAACTACAACAAATAGGAGGATCAACCTATGTCCATTCCCCATCCATAGTCCAAAATGTGCAGAATGAACAAACTGTTCAACTCACAATTGAGTTAGAGACTCTCAAGAAGACTCTCTCTCAGATGTCAAATGACATGGCATAACTTAGACAAAACCCTCCTTCCAACCAAAACCAAAATTATAACAATCAGGGAGGGTATAACACTCAAGGAAATTACTCCAATCAAAACCAAAATCAGAACACCAATCAAAATTTCCAGAATCAAAACTCCTCAAATCAAAATTATCAAAATCAAAATAGAGGATACAATCAAAGGTTCAATAACAACAACAACAACAACAATAGGTAGTGGAATACTGGGCCTAACAACGGGGGAGTTCCCCATAATTATCAAACAGGTGAGGACAGATCACATACTGCTAATGTTGCTGATTTGAATTTTATGACCAATTGGTGTAGGTTGCATGATACAACAATGCATTCTGAGGTTAATTGCCCAGAAATGGAGAAAATTGTGAAAATTGCATAGGCTGATGCTCATCCTCCAGTAGGAAATTCCAATCAGGACAATGGGCCAGTCAGCACTGCCATGACTTATGAAACCATTGAAGAAAAATATCAATTCCCCATGCAAGGGGATAATGAGCTAGAGGAAGATGTCTATGATGCTCAAGCTTTCCAATCTAAGGGTGGTCACTTTCTAAGGAATCAGAATAAAGGGCCATTCACTACATCTACACCCCCTAACAACATGGTTCCACCAAATCAGAATGCAGATAACAATCCACCTCCACCAAAGGGACCTTCTGATTCTCAGAATAGAGGTAATCCACCTCCTTTTCCTAAATATCAAGTTAGGAATGATTCAGAGTTTGATTTTGTTGCAGAATTACAAAGGCAAAAGACATCACTATCTTTCTTTGACATCATGAAGTGGTGCCTAGCTCAATGGGAGGTGGTATTAAAAGCTTTGGAAGAGGTAGATCGCCTAAAAGGGAAAGTTAAGATGACTCCAACAAAGGAGACATATGTAGCTATGTACAAAGGTAAGACCAGTACCCCACCTTTCTTGTTAAGTTTAAGAATCTTTGGAAAGAATCTGCACAATTGTTTGTTAGATTCTGGAGCATCAAGGAATGTCATGCCTTTTTTGATTTGGAAAAAGTTAGGATTGAGTCCTATTCCAACCAATAAAAAGGTGATTCAATTGGATAAAACCGAAGTCAATGTTGTAGGTGAGTTGAAGAAAATGCATGTGTAGGTTGGATCAGATCCAAGGATCCAGACCTATATAGATATCCAAGTGGCTGATATCCCAGAAACTTACGGTATGCTCCTAAGTCAAGAGCTAATGAAAAGCATAGGGGGGTATCTATCCTTGGAGTTCTCACACATGTGGTTACCATGGAAAGGAATTTCCACATAGATAAGAATTGAAAGTGAACCTAGGCTCAAACACATGATCACAAAATATGATGCTTCAAATGAAGTAGCATTCTTTGAGACTGAGATAGGTGTTTACAAACAAGAGGAAGTCCTTACTTTATCTATAATTAATCCTGAGGATAATTTGCTCTTAGAACATAGTGATTCCATGATCTACATCAACCAACAGGTTCTGGTAAGAAATTTACAACAAGATAGGCTGGTTTTAGGAGGAGGCACTAACTTGAGTAGTTTACTACTCCCTAATTGGTGTAGGATTCTCTATCATAACCATTCAGAATTAACATGTCAGTCATGCTTGGATATTCTAAGTTATATAGATCAGCCCCAACAAAAATGCCAGGAGGAATCTGAGACTCTCATCAATGAGTTCTTTTTCAAAGTTAAGGATGCAACCATTCTTACACGGGCTAGTCTTTCTCAACAGGAAGGCCTTTCACCAAAAGAACATACTCAAGTTGTTTGTTCTAAAGTTCAAAAGGAAGTTGAGATGTCCCAATTCCTATTTGATACATCTACCCCACATAATTTTCCAATACCCAAGGAATTGATAACAAGTGAGTTGGATTGTAATTTGAATCAAGAGGGTGTTCAGGAAGTAATTCCTGGACAGGCTGAAAACATAGAAAAATCCTCAACTCAACTTTGTCCCAAAACAATTCCTGATGAGCAGAAAAAGTCTGAGCCGTCATGCATTTTAGATAAGTCATTCCCTGTCACTTCTAAAAAGAAAGAGCTCCCAGCCAAAGACCAGTTATGGACTCTTAAATTTGATGGTTCTAAATCTAAAGCAGGAAGTGGAGCAGGGATTGAACTAACTAATCCAAAAGGGAGGACTTATTTTGCTTCTTATAGATTACAGTTTGGATGCACGAATAATGTGGCAGAGTCTGAAGCACCTGCTCGTGGGCTTATGTTTGCTCATAAGAAGAAGGTTACTACTATTACAGTGATGGGAGATTCTAAGGTGATTGTGAAATAGGTACGTAGCCAATACACATGTCATAACAAAATATTGGTTGCATATAGAAACAGGGTTTGGAATTTGATTGAAGATTTTGATGCCTTTGGGATTACTCTCATCCCAATGGAAGCTAACCAAATTGCAGATGCTCTTGCTGTTGCTGCTAGTACATTAGAGCCTATGCAAGATTCGAATCTTAAGAGGTTTTCAGTGGAGTTGATTTTGGTCCCAGTTGTTCCCGATAATGTCAAACACTTTCAGGTATTTAATGATGATCAACATATATTGGCCTTTTTGACAAATTCTAATGTTTTTGAAGGGCAGATAATTGATGAATCTGATAGAGATCAGGGAGATTGGGATCTGGAAAATAACAGTCCAGAAGGGATATTGGATTTAAAGAGCAATAATATCCCAAAAGGGATGATAGCGTTAGAAAGAATATTTGATTTAGATCCACAAGCTTATCAAAGAGTGCCTACAAAGAGTGAGGGAGGTAAGTATGAATTTGTTAATTTGACTCACTCAAGCCCAGAAAGGAATGTTCTTATAGGGAAGACTTGTCCCCAGGAAATTAAGGATGAAATGATCAAAGTCTTGAAGCAGAATATTGAAGCTATTGCTTGGAGCTATGATGACTTGAAAATTTTTGATACATCTGCGATCACTCATACAATTCCTCTCAAGCCAGAAGCTAAGCCGTTTCACCAAAAGCAACGCTCGGTTAATGCATTAATTGAGCCTCTAATTCAAAAAGAAGTACATAAAATTTTGGCTGGAAGAATAATCTTTTCAGTTAGATATTTTACTTGGGTGGCTAATCTAGTTCCTGTAAGGAAGAAGAATGGTGAAATTAGGTTATGTGTGGATTTCAGGAATTTAAACAAGGCATCTGAGAAGGACAACTATCCATTACCTTCACTTGATGAAGTATTGCAAAAGGTTAATGGATCTCAGATGATGTCTTTCTTGGATGGGTATTCAGGATACAATCAGGTCCTTGTAAGTCACAAGGATAGGATGAAGACTGCTTTCACTACAAAATGGGGCACATTTGCCTACAAAAGAATGCCTTTTGGTCTCATCAATGCTAGTGCTACTTTCCAAAGAGCAATGGATGTAGCTTTTAAAGATATGATAGGGAAATGTATAATCATCTATATATGATTTGACCATATTCTCTAAGAATAGAGAAGATCATGCTACTGACTTGGAAAAGGTGTTAAAGAAATGTATAAGTTATGGTGTTTCTCTCAACCCAAAGAAGTGTGTATTTAGAGTATCTGAAGGGAAGCTCTTGGGTCACATTATTTCTGAGGAAGGGATATCCATAGATCTGGATCAAGTAGAGGCCATCTTGAAACTGACAAAGCCAGGTAGCAAGAAGAAGATGAGGTCTTTCTTTGGAAGGATCAATTTTGTTAGGAAGTTTATAATAGGGTTTGCAGAGATTGTCAAACCCCTCAATGAAATGATGAAGAAGGATGCAAAGATTGAGTGGAGTGAAGAGGCTAAGTCTAATTTCATGCAAATCAAACAATCTATATATGAGGCACCTATTTTGACAAGCCCAAATTATTTAAAGCCCTTCCACATTTATTCTTTTGCTTCTGAACATTCATGTGCAACAATTTTGACACAGAGAAAAGAAGAGAATGAGGAGATACCTATTTATTTTATGAGCTCTCCATTTAAGAATGCAGAAGTAAGATATTCACCAATATAAAAACAAGCCTTTGCATTAGTGTGAACAGTAAAGAAGTTCAGGCACTACATAATCCGAAGTCAAGTGATGGCCATAGTTCCAGATCCAACTGTGAAATCTCTTCTGATGCAAAGTGAATTAGGGGAACGAAGAGGAAAATGGATGGCCATTTTACAAGAATTTGACTTGGAGATTCACCCAATGAAACTTGTTTGAGGCCAAGGTTTATCAAAGGTGATGGCAGAAGTGGACAAAAGTATTACTTGTCAACAATACATGGTTCAATCATTCACAAAGGATCCCTGGTATACAGATTTAGTTTTCTTCCTCCTCAATAACAAATGTGCAGAAGGAATGAATGCTACTCAAAGGAGAGAATTGAGGATGAAGAGTGCTCATTATATGCTCAAGAGAGGATCCATCTACAAGAAGAATTTTCAAGGAATCTATTTACACTGTTTGGATCAGCAAGAAGCAAAGCATGCTATTGCTGAGTTTCATGGAAGGCATGTAACAGGACATGGATCTGTTGATGCTTTGGCTCATCAGATTTTAAGATCAGGTTATTATTGGCCTTATGTGTTTAGAGATGCACATCAACACTGCAGGACTTGTCATGTATGTCAAATTTCTGCATCTAGAAAAAGAAATCCTGTAATGCCCCTACAACCGGTATATGAGGTAAGGCCATTTGCTCAATGGGCACTTGATTTTGTATGTGTAATTAATCCAAATTCTTCTAAAGGTTATAAATTCATCTTGACTACAACTGACTAATGCACATGTTGGACTAAGGCCTTGCCTTGCAAGAATAGTACCACAGAGGTGGTCATTAAGTTTCTGACTTAGAACATCACAACCAGGTTTGGAGTTTCATTTGCTCTGGTATGTGATAATGGCCCTGCTTTTTCTTCTGCTGAGTTTATTTCATGGGCCTATGAACATAAGATTATGTTGAAGTATTCTTCCAATTATTACCCTTAGGGAAATAGAGTGGCTGAGTCCACAAATAAGAACTTATTGGAAATTATAAAAAAGTTGTTAGAAAGTAACCCTAGGGACTGGCACACCTAGTTGAGATTTGCCTTATGGGTAGATCGAACCAGAATCAAAGCAGCCCTAGGGAATTCACCTTTTAAGTTAGTCTATGGTCAAGATCCAATCTTCCCCATTCATTTACAAATACCTGTTCTGAAGTTTATGCAGGAGTTTTACTCCGAGGATGATAGGATTGAGGTTAAACTGGTTAATTTATTAAACATGGAACAACAAAGAGATGCTGCTTTACAGTAATTCTCTAAACATCAGGCTGTCGTCAAACGTTGGTTTGAAAAAAGAGCCAAGATAAAAGCCTTTCGAATATCAGATCTTGTGTTATTATGGGATAAGGCTAGAGAAAAGAAGGGAGATCACCAAAAATTTGATAGACTTTGGTTAGGTCCTTATCAAGTGGTTGAAATATTAGGCGAGAATGCTTTTCATTTGAGTACCTTAACAGGAGAGCCTGTTCCATTACCAGTTAATGGTCAGTTTCTCAAGCACTATTTTGGTTCATAGAAAATATGATGTTTTGGAAAAGAATGTACTATACTGTATCATATGTAATTAAGTTTCTGTTTAGGTTTTAGTTTTTAGTTTTTAGTTTTGGTTTTTGGTTTTTGTTTTGTTTTTTGTTTTCTTTCTTTGTTTTGTTTGTTTGTTTTGTTCTGTCTTGTTTCATTGGGGATCCTCATTTTGCTTATCTCAAGTTAGGGGGTTGTTATTCAAAGTATACTATTGGTACTAGGAGAGAAATTGGTTTAGGTATTCTCATCATAATCATTTAACAGGATTTCATTATGAAACTTATGTTTTATGATCGTTCTAGTTTGGGTTGGAAAAGTTATTAAGGATAGAAGATATACTGTGAATATCTCATGAATTGTGATCAAAGATCTATCACCAAATTAGAAAAACATCTGCATTAGTAAATGCCTATTTGTTCTAGAATGACTCTACCTTTGATTCAAGTGAAAAATCTGATTCCAAGACTATTAGGAAATCCATTGTAGTTCTCAACCCACATTTTAGATTCATTGAATCTAAGTATTTGAGAAAGATGCATAAAAGAATTTCCACAAGTGAAGTAAAAAAAAGAAAGAAGAGAAAGAAAAGAAAGAAAGAAAAGGCAAGCTCAAATATCAAGTGGGTAATCAAGTATCTCTATCGGGGCTATGGAAACTTGTCTGGTAGTAGAGCAATGCTTTGTGAGAACTAGAGGCATCTCTGTCAGGGCTATGGATGCCTGTCTGGCAGCAGAGAAATACCCAGGATTTTACTGCACGATCGTTAAAGTGCTCAACCTATGTAGCTTGAATCTTAGATATAGTTCACAAACAGAGAAAGTATCTACAAAGAATGATGCACAATATAAGCACACACTCATATTCAAAAATAAACTCATGAGCACATAACATCTAAGATTCAAACTCAAACTTATCCTACATATATCTGATCTTATTCAAGTTAAAGTGTTTATAAGCCAAGTAGTTTTTGGGTGATTGAAATTTTCTTTGGGTATTTTGAAAATGGGTAAACCATTTTCCCAGCCGAGTCGCCATTTGTTATGCCTTGCATAACCACCCCATCTTTTACCTTGGTCAAAATGGGTCCCCCTTTGTTATTTTTATCTCTTGTTGTCTTTCAAACAAAGTCTGGAGTCTTTCTCCTTTCAAAACTTTGTTTATTTTGATTTAGTCTGTTAGAATCGGAGCCGAAACCAAATCGGGTTCTGAAACTTCAATCAAAACTTGTTTCGAGCCCCATCCTGATAGTCTTTTCTTTCAGTTTGTTGTTTTGTCTTTATCGGAATCGGAGCCGGAGTGGGCGTTAAGTTGGTGTTTATTGAAAATTGCAAAATCTAAATTCATTTCCGCCTCCGCCTCTACTTTTCAACTTTTGGTTTTAGTCTTAGTCCTTATGTTATGTTTTATTTTGTCGGTCTTTTGTTTTAATTTTTATGTTGAGTTTTGTTTTTAGCTTTATTGGTGGAACCAGAACCGGAACGAGAATGAAGTAAGGAAATTTCTTAAGTTTCTGAATTATTCTCCATTCCGATTCTGCCCCCGCTACTTTTGGATCATTGAGTTTTTGACTGAAGTCATACTACAGTGAAGTGTTGGTTCTCTTTCAGTTCCGATTTCACCCAACTGCATTTAATGCGTTAATGAAAACTGCTCGTGTAGGTAATAAATCTGATTTTTACCTCCATTTAAGGATTAAACATATCATTATTATCATTGTTAAAAAACTTGAAGAGCAAGGAAGAGCAGCAGCGAAGTTTGTTTGAGCAAATCGATTGAATGAGGAGAAGATTATTGCTTACGAATCATCTCAGAAGGTTAGCTGGGTTCTTTTGTTTTCGAGGTAGGGTTTCTTATCGTTGTTGTTCTTCATTTATTTATTGTTACATTTTTGTGTTTGCTCGTGCTTTGAATCATTTCATTGAAACAAAATTCATGGTGCTTAGTAAGTTTGTTTGTGTAGGTTCTTGTTTTGTTTGTTTGTCTAGTTCTTCCTCATTGCTTTTAATTTTGTTTTTGGTTCTTTTTGTTCTAGGGCACGGTCGCTTTCACGTTTTACTCATGATCGCGTTGTGCTATTTGTGATTTGCAATAAGTTAGATTAAATTTAGGTTTTTAAATGATGATTAGTTGGATTAATGATTACAATGAGGTAGATTAATGATTTACAGCGAGTTAAGGTTAATTAAATCTCATTTGTGCTTAGTGTTTTGTCATGCATTATGTCTGGTAAAATGGGCAGGGTTAATCCGTGCCCTAGTTTTTATGTTGTGTTTTCTAGATTAGGGTTTCGTGTATGTCTGTGATCACTTTTAAAGGTTTAAAGTATGATTCTCTAGGATTTAGTTGCCCCTGGTCATATGGGGATGGTTTTATCGAGTTTCAGGTTAGCCCCATATCGTTTTTGAAAATCGCCTAGTTTGAAACCATGAAGTTCTGTTGTAAATTGATTAAAGTCTTAGATGACATCATGGTCAACCTGGTCGGAAGCGGGATCTGAATCATTTTTTGAACTTGAGAATTATGTTTTCCAAAAAGTATCGATTCTAGTTTCCATCCCATCTCTGACTCCGCCCATAGTGAGGAGTTTTACTTTATGAAAATGTTTACCTAGCGGAAGCGGGAGTGGAACCGAACCCGATTATGAAAATATAAAATCTGAAGGAAATAGAGTCAATTTCCATTCTGGTTCTGGTTCCGGTCACCATCTCATCTCCGACTCCGATCCCGCTTCATATTAGTAGAGTGTCCATTCCGGTTTCAACTCCGATTCTGACAGTGTTGTAAAAGAGATTGTTTTAGATTATGTTTCTGCCTAGTTCCACCTCTGGTGCGTATATGAAAGGTATAGTTTTAAAAGCATGTTTTATGATGATATTCAGAGATCTAATTAGAGGTTTTTATGGCAGGAAAGCTAAAAAATGTCAGGAACATCAAGAGAAGCTGCTCAAAGGAATCAACCTGCAGGGACATCAAAGGCAGTGCCTAAACCAAAGAAAATTAAGCCTGAACAATTGCCTTTTACCTTAAGGTATAATCATAGGAGTCCAGTTATCTAAGTCAGCAAAGTGGAATCCGACTGGTCAGACATCACTGACACAAACTTGGGCTAGTACAACTTTGAGGAGGCACATGTTGAAACATTCAATGAGGATGTGACGCCTAGAATGAAGAGGATTGTAGAGTCTGGTTTAGCTCATATCACTTTGTTTCTATTGTCAATCCAATGCCTAGAGTTGATCTTAATAGCTACAAGTGGTTACAATCCTGTTACCAGACAGTGCATGGATTCCCAAAACAATGTAGATTATTTCCTTACTGTTTAGGAGATATGGCATATAACTGGTATCTAAATCTGCCCCAAGGATCCATTATGGGTTGGACAGATTTAGAGAATGCCTTTATTAATCAGTTTAGGGTTTATGTAGACCCTATCTTATTATATCACCAATTCACCACCATCATAAAGGAACATCATGAACCATTGCCCTTGTTCAACACTAGGTTCCATTGGATGTATCGTAGGCTACAAGAGCCTTACTTAGTGCCGGAAGCCATGGCCATATAGGCGTATCTGAGAGCTGTTGATCCTTTGATTGGCCTATTCTTGCAAATAACTTATCAACCTCCTGAGATTGACTCACTATCTAAGATTTATCATTTGGCTATCAAATTACAACAACAGATAAGTCTGCAATCTGGAGGGTTAGGAGCAACTCTTCCTCCAATGAATAATCAAATGCCTAATCCACCGCTATACAACACTGTCCCAGAGACGTCTTATTCCCATTATGGACCTATATCCGAGTTTCAAGCTCCACTAACTGTGCCCTTCTTTCGCAATAGCATGCACACTTCCTCACATCAACCTCAACATCAACCTCAAAGTCAACCACAACAAGGGGTAGGATCAACCCATGTCCATTCCCCAGCCATAGTTCAAAATGTGTAGAATGATCAAACTGTTCAACTTACAAATAAAGTAGAGACTCTCAAAAATACTCTCTCTCAAATGTCGAATGACATGGCACAACTCAGGAAAAACCCTCCCAATAATCAAAACTAGAATTACAACAATCAGGGAGGTTATAACTATCAGGGAAATTACTCTAATCAGAACCAAAATCAGAACACCAATAGGAACTTCCAGAGTCAAAACTCCTCAAACCAAAATTATCAAAATCAAAACAGAGGATACAATCAAAGGTTCAACAACAACAACAACAACAATAATAGGCAGTGGAATACTGGGCCTAACAATAGGGGAGTTCCCCATAATTATCAAACAGGTGAGGAAAGGTCACATACTACTAATGTTCCTGATTTGAATTTTATGACTAATTGGTGTAGGCTGCATGATACAACAACACATTCTGAGGTTAATTGCTCAGAAATGGAGAAAATTGTGAAAATTGTACAGGTTGATTCCCATCCTCCAGCAGGAAATTCCAATCAGGATAATGGGCCAGTCAGCACTGCCATGACTTATGAAACCATTGAAGAAAAGTATCAATTTCCTATGCAAGGAGACAATGAGCTAGAAGAAGATGTTTATGATGCTCAAGCTTTCCAATCCAAGGGTGGTCACTTTCTGAGGAACTAGAATAAAGGGCCATTCACTACATCTGCACCCCCTAACAACATGGTTCCACCAAATCAAAATGCGGATAAGAATCCACCTCCACCAAAGGGACCTTCTAATTCTCAGAATAGAGGTAATCAACCTTCTTTTCCTAAGTACCAATTTAGGAATGATTCAGAGTTTGACTTTGTTGTAGAATTACAAAGGTAGAAGACATCACTGTCTTTCTTTGATATCATGAAGTGGTGCCCAGCTCAATGGGAGGTGGTATTAAAAGCATTGGAAGAGACAAATCAATTAAAAGGGAAAGGTAAAGTGACTCCCACAAAGGAGACAAATGCAACTATGTATAAAGGTAAGACCAGTACCCCACCTTTCTTGTTAAGTTTGAGAATCTTTGGAAATAATCTACACAATTGCTTATTAGATTCTGGAGCATCAGGGAATGTCATACCTTTTTCGATTTGTAAAAAGTTAGGATTGAGTCCTATTCCAACCAATAAAAAGGTGATTCAATTGGATAAAATCGAAGTTAATATTGTAGGTGAGTTGAAGAACATGCATGTGCAGGTTGGATCAGACCCAAGGATCTAGACCTATATAGATATTCAAGTTGCTAACATCCCAAAAACATATGGGATGCTTTTAAGTCGAGAGCTAATGAAGAGTATAGGTGGATATTTTTCCTTGGACTTCTCGCACATGTGGTTACCATGGAAAGGGGTTGCAACGCAGATAAGAATTGAAAGTGAACCCAGACTCAGGCACATGATCATGGAATATGATGCTCCCAATGAAGTAGCATATTTTGAAACTGAGATAGGTCTTTACAGGCAAGAGGAAGTTCTTACTTTGTCTGTAATCAGTCCTGAGGATACTTCACCTTTAGAATATAGTGATCCTATGATCTACATCAACTAGCAGGTTTTAGTAAGAAAATTGAAATAAGATAGGCTCGTTTTAGGGGAAGAAACTGACTTGAGTAGTTTATTACTTCCTAATTGGTGCAGGGTTCACTATCACAACCATTCAGAATTGACATGTCAGTCATGCATAGATATTCTAAGTCATATAGATCAGGCTCAATAGGAGTGTCAAGAGAAACAAGCCCAAAATCCCACCAATGAGTTTTCTTTCCGAGTTAAGGATGCAACTATCCTTACATGGGCTATTCTTGCTCAACATGAAGGTTTTTCAGTAGAAGAACATACTCAAGTTGTTTGTTCTAAAACTCAAGGGGAGATTGAGGTATCTCAGTTCCCATTTGAGACATCTACCCCAAATACTTTGCCCATACCTAAGGCATTAATGAGAAATGAGTTGGATTGCAGCTTAACCCAAGAGGGTGTTTAGGAAGTAGTTGTTGAACAAATTGAGAACATAAAAAAATCCTCAGCTGAACTTTGTCCCGAGTTAAATATTGACAAACAACAAAAGTCTGAGCTGCCACACCCTTTAGGTGAGTCATTCCCTGTTGCTTCTAAAAAGAAAGAGCTCCTAGCCAAAGACTAGTTATGGACTCTTAAATTTGATGGTTCTAAATATAAAGCAGGAAGTGGAGCAGGGATTGAACTAACTAACCCGAAAGGGAAGACTTACTTTGCTTCTTATAGGTTGCAGTTTGGTTGCACTAACAATGTGGCTGAATATGAGGCACTTGCAAGAGGGCTTATGTTTCCTCATAAGAAGAAAGTAACTACTCTTACAGTGATGGGAGATTTTGAGGTGATTGTGAAATAGGTACGTAGCCAATACACATGCCATAACAAAAGATTGGCTGCATATAGGAACAGAGTTTGGAATTTAATAGAAGATTTTGATGCCTTTGGCATTACTCTCATCCCAAGGGAAGCAAATCAAATTGCAAATGCTCTTGTTGTTGTTGCTATTACATTAGAGCCTATGCAAGACTCTAACCTTAAGAGGTTTTTAGTGGAGTTATTTTCAGTCCCAACAATTCCTGATAATGTTAAACACTTCCAGGTATTTAATGATGATCAACATATATTAGCATTTTTGGAAAATTCTGATGTTTTTGAAGGGTAGATAATTGATGATTCTGATAGAGATCAAGGAGACTGGAATCCAAAAAGTGACAATCCAGAAGGGATCTTGGATTTAAAGAGCAATAACATCCCCAAAGGGATGATAGCATTAGAAAGGATTCTTGATTCATATCCACAAGCTTATCAAAAAATTCCTACAAAGAGTGAGGGAGGTAAGTATGAATCAGTTAATTTGACTCACTCAGGCCCAGAAAGGAACATTCTTATAGGGAAGACCTGCCCTCAGGAAATAAATGATGAGATAATCAAGGTCTTGAAGCAGAATATTGAAGCAATAGCTTGGAGCTATGATGAATTGAAAACTTTTGATACATCTGTGATCACACATACAATCCCTCTCAAGCCAGAAGCTAAGCGTTTCGCCAAAAGCAACACCCAGTCAATGCATTAATCGAGCCTCTGATCTAGAGAGAAGTATAGAAGCTTTTGGCTGCAAGAATAATTTTTCCAGTTAGACACTCTACCTAGGTGGCTAATCTAGTTCCTGTGAGGAAGAAGAATGGTGAAATCAGGTTATCTGTGGATTTCAGAAATTTAAACAAGGCCTCTGAGAAGGACAACTATCCATTACCTTCCCTTGATGAAGTATTGCAAAAAGTTAATGGATCTCAGATGATGTCTTTCTTTGATGGGTATTCAGGATACAATCAAGTACTGGTAAGTCATGAGGATAGGATGAAGACTGCTTTCACTACAAAGTGGGGCACATTTGCCTACAAAAGGATGCCTTTTGGTCTAATCAATGCTGGTGCTACTTTTCAAAGAGCGATGGATGTAGCTTTTAAGGATCTGATAGGGAAATGTATAATCATCTATGTTGATAATTTGACCATCTACTCTAAGAATAGAGGAGATCATGCTACTGATTTGGAAAAGGTGTTAAAGAAATGTATAAGTTATGGTGTTTCTCTCAACCCAAAGAAATGTGTATTCGGAGTTTCTGAAGGGAACCTCTTGGGTCACATTATTTCTGAGGAAGGGATTTCCATAGATCCTGAAAGAGTGGAGGCCATTTTGAAATTGACAAAGCTCGGTAGCAAGAAGGAAATGAGGTCTTTCTTTGGAAGGATCAACTTTGTTAGAAAATTTATAACAGGGTTTGCAGAAATTGTCAAACCACTTAACGAAATGATGAAGAAGGATGCGAAGATTGAATGGAGTGAAGAGGCTAAATCTGATTTCATGCAGATTAAACAATCTATATCTGAGGCACCTGTTTTAACAAGCCCAAATTATTTAAAACCCTTCTACATTTATTCCTTTGCTTTTGCACTTTCTTGTGCAACAATTTTGACACAGAGAAGAGAAGAGAATGAGGAGAGGCCTATTGCTTTTATGATCTCTCCATTTAAGAATGTAGAAGTAAGGTATTCATCAATAAAAAAGCATGCCTTTGCATTGGTGTGGGAAGTGAAGAAGTTTAGGCACTACATAATCTGAAGTCAAGTGATGGCCATAGTCCCAGATCCAGCTGTGAAATCTCTTCTGATGCAAAGTGAACTAGGGGAAAGAAGAGGGAAATGGATGGCCATTTTACAAGAATTCGACCTGGAAATTCACCCAATGAAACTTGTTTGAGGTCAAGGATTGTCAAATGCGATGGCAGAAGTGGACAAAAGTATTACTTGTCAACAATACACAATTCAATCATTCACGAAGGATCCCTGGTATACAGATTTAGTTTTCTTCCTCCTCAATAACAAGTGTCCAGAAGGAATGAATGCTACTCAAAGGAGAGCATTGAGGATGAAGAGCACCCATTACATGCTTAAAGGGGGATCAATCTATAGGAAGAATTTTCAAGGAATCTATCTACGCTGTTTGGATCAGCAAGAAGCAAAGCATGCCATAAGTGAATTTCATGGAAGGCATGGAATAGGACATGGATCTGCTGATGCTTTTGCTCATCAGATTTTAAGGTCAGGCTACTATTGGCCTTATGTGTTTAGAAATGCACATCAACATTGTAGGACTTGTCATGTATGCCAAACTTTTGCATCAAGAGAATGAAATCCTGCAATGCCCCTACAACCGGTATATGAGGTAAGGCCATTTTCCCAATGGGCACTTGATTTTGTAGGTGTAATTAATCCAAATTCTTCTGTAGATCATAAATTCATCTTGACTACAACGGATTATTGCACACGTTGGACGGAGGCCTTGCCTTGCAAGAATAGTACCACGGAGGTGGTCATCAAGTTTCTAATAGAGAACATCACCACCAGGTTTGGAGTTCCATTTGCTCTGGTATGTGATAACGACCCTGCTTTTTCTTCTGTTGAGTTTATTTCGTGGGCCTATGAACATAAGATTGTGTTAAAATATTCTTCCAATTATTACCCTCGGGGGAATGGAGTGGCTAAGTCCACAAATAAGAACTTGTTGGAAGTTATAAAAAAGTTGTTAGAAAGTAACCCTAGGGACTGGCACACCTAGTTGAGATTTTCCTTATGAGCAGATCAAACCAGAATTAAAGTAGTTCTAGGGAATTCACCTTTTAAGTTAGTTTATGGCTAAGATCCAATCTTCCCCATTCATTTACAAATATCTGTTCTGAAGTTTATGTAGGAGTTTTATAATAAGGATGATAGGATTGAGGTTAGACTACTTAATTTGTTAAACATGGAAGAACAAAGAGATGCTGCTTTGCAGCAATTCTCTAAACATCAGGCTGTTGTTAAACATTGGTTTGACAAAAGAGCCAAGATAAAAGCCTTTAGAATATCAAATATTGTGTTATTATGGGATAAGGCTAGAGAAAAGAAGGGAGATCACCAGAAGTTTGATAGACTTTGGTTAGATCCTTATCAAGTGGCTGAAATCTTAGGCGAGAATGCTTTTCGTTTGAGTACCTTAATAGGAGAGCCTATTCCATTACCAGTTAATGGTCAATTTCTCAAGCACTGTTTTGGTGCATAGAAAGTCTAATGTTTTGAAAAAGGAAATCACTATATTGTATCATATGTAATTAAGTTTCTGTTTTAGTTTTAGTTTTTAGTTTTTGGTTTTTAGTTTTTAGTTTTTAGTTTTTAGTTTTTGTTTTGTTTGTTTGTTTTGTTTATCTTGTTTCGTTGGGGATTCTCATTTTTTTTGCTCATCTCAAGACTTGAGGATGTTATTCAAAGTATACTACTAGTACTAGGAGAGAAATTGGTTTAGGTATTCTCATCATAATCATTGAAAAGGATTTCATTCTAAAACTTATGTTTTATGATCATTCGAGTTTGGGTTGGAAAAGTTATTAAGGATAGAAGATATAAATTTGAATATCTCATGAATTGTGATCAAAGATCTGTCACCAAATTAGAAAAATATCTGCACGAGTAATTACCTATTTGTTTTAGAATGAATCTACCTTTGATTCAAGTGAAAAATCCGATTCAAAGACTATCATGAGATCCATTGTAGTTCTCAACCCACATTTTAGATTCATTGAATCTGAGTATTTGAGAAAGATGCATAAAAGAATTTCCACAAGTGAAGTAAAAGAAAAAGAAAAGAAAGAAAGAAAGAAGCAAGCTCAAATATCAAGTGGGTAATCAAGTATCTCTATCGGGGCTATGGATGCCTGGCTGGTAGTAGAGCAATTCTTTGAGAGAACTAGAGGTATCTCCATCAGGGCTATGGATGCCTGTCTGGTAGTGGAGAAATACCCAGGATTTTACTACATGATAGTTAAAGGACTCAACCTATGTAGCTTGAATCTTAGGTATAGTTGTTCACAAATAGAGAAAGTATCTACAAAGAATGATGCACAATATAAGCACACACTCAGATTCAGAAATAAACTCATGAGCAGATAACATCTGAGATTCAAACTCAAACTTATCCTACATATATCTGATCTTAATCAAGTTGAAGTGTTTATAAGCCAAGTAGTTTTTGGGTGACTGAAATTTTCTTTGGGTATTTTGAAAATGGGTAAACCATTTTCCCAGCCGAGTCGCCATTTGTTATGCCTTGCATAACCACCCCATCTTTTGCCTTGGTCAAAATGGGTCCCCCTTTGTTATTTTTGTACTTAGTTGTTTTTTAAACAAAGTTTGGAGTTTTGTTTTGCCAATACTTTGTTTTTCTTTTGTTTCTCTGTCGGGATCGAAACCGGAACTGATTCGGGTTCTAAAAGTTCTTTTGAACTTGTTTTGGTTTCAATCCCGATAGTCTTTTCTTTATGTCTTTTGTTTTGTCTTCAGTGGACCCGGAGTCGGAGTGGGGGTTAACTTAGTCTTTACCGAAAATTGAAAAATCATAATCAACTCCGCCCCCGCCTCCACTATTTTGACTTTTGCTTTTTGTCTTTGTCTTTTTGTTTAGTTTTATTATGTCGGTCTTTGTTTTAATTTTTGTGTTTGTTTTTGTTTTATGTTTAGTTGGCGGACCCGGAACCGGAATTGGAATGAAGTTTGGAAATTTCTCAAATTTTTTTGAATTAGTTTCTATTTTAGTTCCGCCCCCACCGTTTTTCTGGATCGTTGACTTATTGACTGAAGTCACACTATTGTGAAGTGTTGGTTCACTTTCAGTTTCGACTCTACCTTAACTGCATGTTAATGCATTAATGATAGCTGGTTGTGTAGGTAGAAATCTTCATTTTTACCTTCATATAAGGGTTAAACAAGTCATTATTATCATTATTAAGAGATTGAAGAGCATGAAAGAGCAGCGGCAGAGTTCATTCGAGCGAAAAGATTGAAAGAGGAGAATATTATTGCGAACGGATCAGTTCAGAAGGTTAGCTGCATTCTTGTGTATTCAAGGTAGGTTTTCTTATTGTTGTTCTTCGTTTTATTTACTGTTGCATGTTTTGTATATATGTTTTCCCATGCTCTAAATCATGTAATTTGTATTGTTTCATTTTAAACAAGTTCGTGATTCTTGGCGTGTTTGTTTGAATGGTTGTTTTATGTTATTGGTCTGGTTGTTTCCTCGTTACTATTTATTTTTGTTTTAGTTCTTTCTATTTTAGGGCACAGTCGCTTTCACGTTTTAATCGTGATTGCGTCGTGTTGTTTTGGATTTGTAGTGAGTTAGATTAAATTTAGGTTTTAAATGGTGGTTAGTTAGATAAGAAATCTACAGTGAGGAAGATTAGAGATTTATAGTGAGTTAGGGTAACTTGATTCATCATTTTTACTTAGGGTTTTGTCACATTCGGTCTGGTAAGAATGGAAAGGTTTAAAATCCGTGCCCTAGTTTTTATCGTGTTTATTAGATTAGGGTTTCGTTGGTCTCTATAATCACTTTTAAAATGATTAAAATATGATATCTTAGGATTCAGTCGTTCCCCATGGTCATATGAGTAAAGTGTTTTGAAGCCTTTCTTTTCATCTAATATGACCTTGGTTTTAGTCATCAAGTTATGAGTTAAATCGATAAAATATTTGATGATGTCATGGTCAACCTAGGTGGAGGCGGGATCAGAATCGATCTTGAACTTGAGAATTCAGTTTTGGAAAAAGGTATCGATTCCATGTTTCATCTCGTTTCCGGCTCTGCGCATAATGAGAAAATCTTCCTTCAAAATAACGATGACCAAATCAGTGGCGGAGGCAAAATGGAAATAAAATATGAAAAAATGAAAATTTGAAGAAAACCAAATCTGTTTTCCATTCCGATCCCGGTTCCAATAACCTTCCCAAGTCCGACTCCGAGCCCGCTCATTGTTAGTGAAATTTCTTTATCGGTTTTTGCTCCGAGTCCGACAGTGTTGTAAGAAACTATTTTAGGTTGTGTTTTTGCCTGGTTCCGCCTCTGGTGCATATATGAAAGGTATGGTTTTAAGGTATGTTTGGTGTTGATATGTAAAGATCTAATTAGAGGTTTTGCTTGTAGGAAAGTTGAAAGATGTCAGGAACATCAGGGGAAGCTACTCTAAGAAACCAACTTGCAGAAACATCAAAGGTAGCATCAAAACCAAAGAAGTTAAAGCCAGAACAACTGCCTTATACATTAAGTTATAATTATAGGAGTCTGGTTGTGAAGGTGAGCAAGGTGGAATCAGATTGGTCAGATATCACTGACACCAATTTAGGTCAATACAATTTTGAGGAGTGGTATTTAGAAGCATTTGACAAGGATATTACATTGACTACGAAAAGAATTGTCAGCTCTGGGTTAGCTCATATCACTTTATTTCCTATATCTATCCAGTGCCCGGATTTAATCATGACAGTAGCTAGTGCTTACAATCCTGCTACAAGACTATGCATGGATTCATAAGACAATGTGATTATTAATCTCACTCCTCAGGCATTTCAGAGTATATTTGGTGTTCCAGATCCAAAGAGCTTGGTGCAATTAAATGAGGTAGAGGCCTTGGAGCAATATAGTAAGTATAAGCGAATGAATAAATATCACTTGAACAAGAAGTGGTTGAAGACAGAAAATAAATCTCTAAGTAAACTTGCAGATCAACCAAAGAGGTCAGATTTCTATGAAGAGGTAGCAAGGTTGATTGTGATGTTGTCTAGGGTGTTTGGAAAGAGAGATGCATTTTACTTCAAGGAGTGGATGTTTCCTTTTATTCAGACTATCTTGAAAAGAGAACAATAGTTTGATTGGACAATGATTGTTTCTGATGCCATACATGATCAGTTAACCGGGATCAGAGAAACCAAGTGTTTCTTTATGATCTCTTACATTGTTTATGCAACAGCAAGAGTGGGTGTTTTCCTAGGTTTGAACAGAGTGGGCATAATGGGAGTCTTGGATGGACAAAAGAAGGTATGGGAGCACTATGATCAATTATCTCTTCAAGTTGCTAAGACTCATTTCAGAAGAGTCAATGATGCATTTTTATATGTGGTCATCAATCAATTAAATGGAGATGCAGGATACCGGTTAATTCAAGAAGCCATGGCGTTCATTACTGAATGGGGATGTTGGTACATCCAATACCCCAAATTTACATACTTCAGGTTATTTGGTTTTGAAGGCCACCCACATTTACTTCCAAGGTGCTGCAGTAATAGGATGGTGGTAATGGATTTTATATCAAGCTATTAGAGTTAATGCTCAGTTTGGGATTAAGCATAAAACTGGATGTCATAAATTTCCCATGAAATTGGGTGAATATAGCTGTCAATACTTGAAGGGAGAAAAAGTGGTATGTAATGAGTTGATACAGTTGAAATTGGGATTGTATACAGCTCGTAAGTATTTTGATCCGAAGAAGAAGATGTTTGCCTTATTACCTTCAGTGTTCACTAGACATTTTAATTTGTTAGAAGACTTTTAGAGTGATAGGCAAGATGAGTATGACTTGAGAAAGAAGAATTATGAAAGATTATCAGTCTCACTCATGTCAGAGCTTGGTATTAAAGAAAAAATTCCTAACACCTTGGTGGATGATGGAATGGTGTTGGATCCATCCTATGAAGCGTTAAATATTGGCACCAAGAACTTGGATCCAATTGATTGGGATGCTGAAGAAACAATTGATATCAAGAAGATTGGAAGGACAGTGTTGGATAGAAGTGTACAATGGTTAGTGCTAAGAACTCAAGATTCTCAAGGACCAGTTTTTAAAAAGGGTAAAGGATACAAGAGAATTAAGAGAAATACACCTCCCAAAGAGCCATTAGAATTCCTTCCTCCGGACATTGAAGAAATAGAACTTGAGGTGGTAGATGATGGAGAGGAAGCATAAGAAGGAGATGTTCCAGTAGGATCTACTGTTTCAACACCTATATTAGGTGAATCATCCGCCCAAACCCCACTTACAAGAAGGAAGAGTAAAGAGGTTCAAGAAGGAGCTCTTCATACCATGGCTGAAGCTGCTAAGGGAAAAGAAGTGGAGGAAGAAGTTTTAGAAGTTGAGACAGATTCAGAAGAAACTCTGTCAGAAAAGGATTTGCAAGAAAACATGCCTTTAGAGGGGACTATTGAGCAAATTCTAACACAAGAAGAGCAATGGAAAATGTTTGAAGAGGAAAAAAGGAAGTCTGATGCAAGGGCTGCAACGAAGAGATAAAAAGAAATGGATGCTAAGGTACAAGCCGATGCTCTACTTCACCAGCAACAATTAAAGTCAAAACATGTTGAAGTTAAGGCAGTAGATGATGAAGCAGAGAAGCAAAGGAGGCAACGAGAACATGAGCTTAAAGTTAAAGCAGAAAATGACAAGTTAGAGTTGATACAAAAGATCTATGATCTTGAGGAGGAGAAAGCAAGAAATCAGAGGGAAAAGGAAATCCTGGTTGCAAGGTTGAAACAAGCAAAGGAAGCTCGACAAAAAGAGGAAGAATTAGAAAAGATAAGGAAGGAAAAAGAGGCCGAAGAGTTGATTAGGAAACAACAGGAAGAAGAAGTAGAAGCTGAAAAACTTAAGACTTTGGAGGCAGAAAGGTTAGAAAGGGAAAAGCTAGAGGCCTTAGAAAAAGAGAAATTGGAAAGGGAGGCTCTAGAAAGGGAAGCTTTAGAAAAGGAAGAATTAGAAAGAGAAATAATAAAGAAGGAAGAATTAGAAAAGGAAAGGTTGGAAAAGGAAAGGGTAGAGAGAAATCAGTTGGAGGAAGAGAGGTTGAGGAAAGAAGAAGAAGATAAGGAAATACAAGAACAAAAGGATAGAGAAGAGGCTGAAAGAATTGTGCAAATGCATATACTACAAGAACAACAAGAGAAAGCAAGGGTTGAATCCCAATCTCAAGTAAGTATGCATCCACCTTCTACAGTTATTGCTCCCTCTTCCTCTACGTTGACTACTACTCCAAGTGCTCCTACATGGCTAAAACTGGACTTGCAGAAGAGGGCAGTAATACCTTCACAACCTCTCAATTGGGAGGACATGATGAAAGGAATTGAGCAGGAGAGGCCTAAAAAGAAGGCTAAGATTCTACATTCTACCCGACTCATAGATAAAGGAGAAATTGTTGCTGAATGTGCCATGCCGATGACAAAAAAGGAGGTAGGGGATATGCAGCTAACAAATTATTAGTTGAGTACGGTTAATTTGGGAATACCCACTAGAAATCAGCAAATGAATTTGATTGATGTGGTGGCTTCAATGACTAAGTCAAGAATGATCAAGGACAAGCAAAAGAAGGATGAGCTTAAAGCTCAATTGGATCAGTTGCATTCATTCTTGAAGAGTGTCTCCTCTCCAAGGTCACAACAAGTAGCAGACATTGAGAGTCCTATTTTGTTAAGCAAAAAGGAGGTAGATGATTTGGTGCAGGTTAGAGGAAAGGAAAAGATGGTAGACAGGTGGATAGATAAATTGAACCAAGAGGTAGGAGAGGTTTTAGTGAAAGGATTTGAAGCCTACAAGGATACTGAAGGGTTGATTAAAGAGATGTATCAATACATTGAGGCATCAGAAAAGCAAGAAGAGGAATACAAAGAATACAGTCAGAAGTTAGAGAAGGTGAGTGAATTGCCTCTAACAACTCTTCTGGAACAATCCATACTTGAGGAAGACAGCAAAGATTTTGTGGAGAAAACTTCTCGTATACTCCAGTTTAGAACTGACTTTTTGTGTAAGCATAAGAATGAAATTCAAGAGACTGTAAATAATTTGACTGAGCAATTGGAAGAGTTAGAAGTAGTTATTTCCATTATTGTAGATATAAATGCATTTACAAAAGAGGGCATGCCTTTTAATCAAATAAAGGAAAAGTGGGATGAAAGGTTCAAAGGACTCATGCGAAAAGAGGATGATGGAGAAGAGTTAATGTTGGATCGGTTAATGGATCTTAAAGAAGAAGTAAAAGTTGCAGGAAGAGAATTGACAAAGGTGAAAAGTATGAAGGAGTTTGCTGCAGCCGAGTTGGATCGGATCAAATTTGAAGATGACTGGATTGATGGGCCAGAGATGGATACTTTACAGCAAGTCTTCACTAGCTACGATGATTTCATGGTAGATCCAGCTTCACATGCATGAATCCTTGCATGCATGATGTTCTCTTTCCTTGCATGTTGCATGCATGTAGCACTGATAGTCTTGGGGGCGCATGAATTTTTTTCTTTTCTTCTATCTTCTATTTTTAGTTAAGACTGAATGTTTAAATGTAAGAACTCAAGATCAAATTGATCTGAGTTTCCAAGAGAGTCTAGTTCCTAAAAAGGTGGATAACCTAAAATTAGAAGTAGAGTTCGAACTTTTGTATATCTATAAATACCTGATGGGTATCATATTGTAAAGGTCAGCTAATTGAGAATTGGATTGGCTTATCTAATGCTAGGAGATAGAATTTTGTAGGGATTTTACAGAGATACATTGTACTCGATCTTTTACAGTTAATAGAATTACAGGTTTACTCGAAGTATGGTATTTAGAATTAAATTGTTTGTTTGATAAGACTGATAAGTTATGATCTATCTGTATGCAGTGATTGTGCTGAACATAAGAGTTTCTTGAATGATGAAAGTCATTTGAAGGAATTAGATTTAAGGATTATGTTATTAGATTGTCATTGAGTTGAAGTTATTAAAAAGTCTGTTGATCTATAATCTTGATGATGAATGTGTGTGTTGTTTTGAAAACCCTTGAAATATTTGAGAAGAGTAATTGCGAAGTTAATTAAGAACCTAAAATGTATGCAGTGGTATAGATTATGTTATAGATTGTGTCATCTTATGGTTTTATGATCTGTTAGGAAATATTCATTGTTGAAGGTATATGTCTAGATACTAGATAAATTCGATTCATACTTATTGTTTTACCCCTTTGTCCTATCTTTTTCTTTTATTTTAAAACCCCATTGATCTACTAAAGCGGTTGGTAAAATGAGTCATTGCTTGAATCTTTTGTTACTAGCACATGCCCCTTGAATATTACAGTTGCATGGACTGATTGAGTGACACCAGACAGTTGAGAACCAACTACCAGGACCTTGGGAGTTAGGCTACTATATGTTGTCTTTCTTTTTCAGAGAAATGGAGTAGAAATATTATGTTTTAATGTTGTTTGTGTCATCTGCACCATCAATAGGGATGTTGGTATATTCAATACCCCAAATTCACATAGTTCAGGTTAGTTGGTTTTGAAGGCCATCCACATCTACTTCCAAGGTGCTGTAATAATAGAATAGTGTTGATGGAGTTTGTATATCAGACTCTTGGAGTTAATGCTCGGTTTGGAATAAAGCATAAAACAAGATGTCACAAGTTCCCCATGAAGCTGGGTGAGTATGGCTGTCAACACTTGGTAGGAGCAAAGGTTGTTTGTAGGGAGCTAATACAGTTGAAATTGGGATTATACACAGCTCGTAAGTGTTTTGATCCAAAGGGTAAGATGTATGCCTTGTTGCCTTCAATTTTTACTAGACATTTCAATTTGCTAGAGGATTTTTGGAGTGACCGGCAAGATAAGTATGATCTAAGGAAGAAGAATTATGAAAGGCTATCGGTCACAGTCATGTCTAAGTGTGGTGTTAAAGAAAATATTCCTGACACATTGGTGGATGGTGGAATTGTATTGGATCCATCCTATGAGGCTTTGAACATTGGCACCAAGAGTCTGGATCCAATTGACTGGGACAGTGAAGAAACCATTGATATTAAGTGGATCAGAAGGACAGTATTGGATAGGAGTGTGCAATGGTTAGTGCTAAGAACCCAGACTCCTCAAGGACCAGCCCCTAAAAAGGGTAAGGGATACAAGAGGATCAAAAGGAAGACACCTCCTAATGAGCCTTTGGAGTTCTTTCCTCCATATATTGATGAAATAGAACTTGACCCAGCAGGGCATGAAGAGGAAGCACAAGAAGGGGTTGTGCCAATAGGATCTGTTGTTTCAACACCTACATTAGGTGAGTATTCCACACAAATCCCACTTACAAAACAATAGAGAGGAGAAGTTCAAGAAGGAGCTCTTCATAGCATGGCTGAAACGGCCAAGGGAAAATAAGTGGAGAGGGAGATTCATGAGGTTGGAATGGATTCAGATGAAACTGAGTTAGAGAAAGATATGCAAGAAAACATGCCTCTAGAGGAGGATATTGAGTAGGTTTTGACACAAGAAGAGCAATGTAAGCTATTTGAAGAGGCAAAAATAAATTATGATGCAAGAGCTGTAGTGGAGAAACAAAAGGAAATTGATGCTAAGGTACAAGCTGATGCTATACTGCACCAACAACAATTAAGAACTAGACAAAGTAAAGCTAAGGCAACAACTGATGAAGTGGAAAAACAAAGAAGACAACAAGAACATGAACTCAAGGTCAAAGAAGAGAATGACAAGTTGGAACTGATATAGAAGATCCATGACCTTGAGGAAGAGAAGGCAAGGAACCAGAGGGAAAAGGAAGTCTTGGTTGCTAGGTTGAAACTTGCAGAGGAAGTTCGCTAAAAGGAAGAAGGAGCAGAAAAATTACAAAGGGAAATGGAAGCCGAATAGCTAGTTAAGAAACAAGAAGAAGAAGAAGCAAAGGCAGAAAAACTTAAGGCTTTGGAGGCAGAAAGATTAGATAGGGAAAGACTAGAGGCCTTAGAAAAAGAGAAATTGGAAAGGGAAGCTCTAGAAAGAGAAAGAATAGAGAAGGAAAAATTAGAAAAAGAAAGGTTGGAAATGGAAAAAGTGAAGAGAAATCGGTTGGAGGAAGAGAGGTATAAGAGGAAGATAAGAAAAAGATACAAGAACAGAAAGATAGGGAAGAAGCTGAAAGAATTGTGCAGATGGATATAGTGCAAGAACAACAAGAGAAGTCAAGGGTTGATTCTGAAACCCAGGTAAGTGTGCAGCTACTTTATACTACTATTGCCTCTTCTTCTTCTATGATGACTATTGCTCCATGTGCTCCCACTTGGTTAAAACTAGACCTACAGAAAAGGGCCGTAACACCTTCACAACCTCTCAATTGGGAGGATATGATGAAGGAGATTGAGCAAGAGAGGCCTAAAAAGAAGGCCAAAATCTTACACTCTAGCAGACTCATGGATAAAGGAGAGATTGTTGTTGAATGTGCCATGCCAATGACAGAAAAGGAGGTAGGGGATATGCAACTAACAAATTATCAGTTGAGTAATATTAACTTGGGAAGACCCACTAGGAATCAGCAAATGAACCCAATTGATGTGGTGGCTTCAACAACTAAGTCAAGAATGATTAAGGATAAACAAAATAAGGATGAGTTGAAGGCTCAATTGGATCAATTACATTCATTTTTGAAAAGTGTCTCCTCTCCAAGATCACAAGTAATGGCCATTGAGACCTCTATTTTGTTAATCAAAAAGGAGGTAGATGATTTGGTACAGGTAAGAAGCAAAGCGGAGATGGTAGACAGATGGATAGATAAATTGAATCGGGAAGTAGGTGAAGTTTTGGTTGAGGGTTTTGAAGTTTACAAAGGCACTAAGGAATTGATGAGAGAAATGCACCAATACATTGAAGCATCAAAAAAACAAGAAGAGGAGTATAAAGAGTATAGTCAGAAATTGGAGAAGGTTAATACATTGCCTTTGACTACTCTTCTTGAACAGTCAATTTTTGAGGAGGAAAATAAGGATTTTGTGGAGAAGACCTCTCGCATACTCTGATTCAGGACATATTTCTTGTGATGAGTGAGGTCCAAGATGCTGTTAATACTTTAACTGAACAATTTGAGGAGCTAGAAGTAGTCATTGCCATCATTGTAGATGTAAATGTATTAATGAAAGAAGGCATGTCTTTAAGTCAGATCAAAGAGAAATGGGATGATAGATTTAGAGAACTCATGCAGAAAGAAGATGATGGAGAAGATTTGATGATAGATCGGCTGATGGATGTCAAGGAAGAAATGAAAGCTGCAAGAAGAGAATTGGTAAAGATAAAAGGTATGAAGGAGTTTTCTGCAGCAGAATTGGATCAAATCAAATTTGAAGATAGCTAGGTTGATGGGCCAGAATTAGATACACTGTAGCAAGTCTTCACTAGTTATGATGAGTTCATCACAGATCCAGCTTCACATGCATAAATCTTTTGCATGCATGACTTTCTTCTTCTTTGCATGTTGCATGCAACACTGACAGTTTTTGGAGCGCGTGACTTCTTTTTCTCTTGTATTTTCTGTTCTTTAGTTTAACTGGATGTCTAATGTAAGAACTCAAGATCAAATTGATCTGAGTTTCCAAGAGAATTTTAGTTCCTAAAAAGGTGGATAACCTAAAATAGAAGTGAAATTCAAACTTTTGTATATCTATAAATACCCTGTGGGTATCATATTGTAAAGGTCGGCTAATTGAGAATAGGATTGGCTTACCTGATTTTAGGAGATAGAATTTTGTAGTGATTACAGAGATTCTTTGTACTTGATCTTTTATAGTTAATAGAATTATAGGTTTTACACAATATGGAATTACAATTGAGTTGTTTTATTTGATAAGGCTGATAAGTTATAATCTATCTGAATGCCAGTGATTGTGCTGAAGCACACTAGTTTCTTATGTGGTGAAAGTCATTAGAAGAAACCAAATTTAAGGATTATCTTGTTAGATTATCATTGAATTGAAGTTATTAAAGTCTATTGATCTATAATATTGATGATGAATGAATGTGTTTTGTTTTTGAAATCCTTGAAATATTTGTGATGTGTAATTGTGAAGTTAATTAAGCACCTAAAATGTATGCAGTGGTATAGATTATGCTATAGATTGCATCATCTTATGGTTTTTTTGATCTGATTGGAAGAACATTCATTATTTGAAGATATATGTCCAGATGCTAGATAAATTTGATTCATACTTACTGGTTACCCCTTTGATCTATCTTTTTCTTTTGTTTGAAACCCCATTGATTTACTAAAACAGTTCGGTAAAATGAGTCATCGCTTAAATCTTTTTATTACCAGCACAGGCCCCTTGAATATTACAGTTGCATGAACCGATTGAGTGACACTAGATAGTTGAGAACCAACTACTAGGACCTTGGGAGTTAGGCTACTACATGTTGTCTTTCTTTTTTAAGAGAAATAGAGTAGAAATATTCTGTTTTAACGTTGTTTGTGTCATTTTCACCATCAACACTGCTCCTTAGGTGCACAAAACTATCCTTGTTCAAAGGCTTGGTAAATATGTCTGCCGGCTGCCACTTAGACCTATAAAATTTCATTTTAACTTCACCATTTTCAACTAACTCTCTGATAAAATAATACTTGATTTCAATGTGCTTTCTTCTTCCATGAAACACATTATTTTTCGTCAAAGTTATTGATAAAACATTGTCACAAAAAATTTAAGTTCCATCCTCTTGTTGTTCTCTCAAATCTACCAAGATTCTTCTCAACCAAATAGCCTGACAAGCTACAACATTTGTTGCTATATACTTAATTCCAGCTATTGATAGAGAAACTATAGGTTGCTTCTTGGAAGCCCATGAGATAGCTCCCAAACCCAAATGAAACACATAGCACGATTTCTCTTCCTATCATCCAAACTTCCTATCCAATCACTGTCTGTGTATCCAACTAGCCCATACTCTTTTGCTGCTAGGTACAACACACCATATCCTTTGGTGCCATTCACATACCTCAAGATTCTCTTACCCGCTTGCCAATGAGTGTCTCTAGGAGTATCCATAAATCTGGAAATCAGACTCATTCCATGCATTATATCCGGCCTAGTTGCAGTCAAGTACTTCAAACTTCCAACCAAAATTTTATACATGGTCAGATCCACATTGCTACTACAATATTCCTTGCTCAAGTTTAGACCTACAACTATTGGTGTTGGTGCAGGCTTGCTTTCAAGCATCCTAAATCTCTTCAAGATCTCATTTGCATATTTTTCTTGAGAAGATAAATATTCCATCATCCATTTGTTTTACTTCTATGCCTAGAAAATATCTGAAGAGACCTAAATCTGTCATTTCAAATTCTCTTTTCATGGCCTCTTTAAAATCAACAATTAGAAAATCATCATCCCCAATAAAAACTAAATCATCAACATACAAGACAACAATCAAAATATTACCATTTTCTGCCTTGATGTAAAGAGTGGGCTCACCATCACTTTTTCTAAAGCCATTGCTCATCAAATATGAGTCAATCCTATTATACCATGCCTATGGAGCTTGCTTCAACCCATAAAGAACCTTCTTCAGCTTATACACCTTGTGTTCTTCACCTAGAACTTCATATCCAAATGGATGCTCCATATAAACTTCCTCTTTCAACACTCCATTAAAAAAGGCAAACTTCACATCCATTTGAAACACCTTCCATTTGTGCTGGGCTGCAATCGCAATGACTGCCCACATAGTCTCCATCCTTGCAACAGGAGAATATGTCTCATTATAATCTCTCCTAAATTTTTGTTTGTACCCCTTGACAACCAAACGTACCTTATGTCGATCTATGCTTCCTTTGGCATTGCACTTGGTCTTGTAGATCCATTTCACCCCAATAACTTGCTTGTTGGGAGGAAAATCAGTTAGCTCCCATGTGTCATTTATCTCTATTGCATCTATCTCTTTATCCATGGCCTCACACCATTTCTCCTCTTTCACAACTTCTTCAAAATAAATCAAATCACTATGAGAAAATAATGCAAAATTCATGTTCTCATCAAACTCTTCATCGCAACTTTCATCTTGGTAAATCTCCCTTAGAATCTTGGTATTCTTCGGCATTAGGGAGACAAGAGCGGGGTCTGAACTTTTACTATTGCTACTGCTATGCTGAACTAGCTAGTTTAGGAGCAGTCAGGAGCTCGTCCAAAGTTGTTAGGAGCTCGTCGGGAGCTATCAAGAGCCAATTCTCTAGCTATCTGTGTCTGCTTTCCTTTTTTTCTTCTCACATTAGGAGCTGTCAAGAGTCGTTAGGAGCTCTCTATCTGTGACTGTCTTCTTGCATGAGGAGTTGTCAAGAGCCGTCGAGAATTGTTAGGAGTTGTCGAGAGCTATCAGGAGCTCTCAAGAGCTATCAGGAGCTCTCAAGAGCTATCGGGAGCTGATTATTTCTACTGTTGCAGGATCTTGTTGATCTTCATTTTCATCTTTTTCATCACCCTGAACTGTCAGGAGCTGTCAGGAGCTGTCAGGATTTGTCATGCCATCCCATGACTCATCCTCTAAGAACTCCACATCTCTACTAATGATGATTTTCTTGGTGTATGGGTTATACAACCTGTAAGCTTTAGACTCTTCACTATAGCTTGTAAAAGTGCACTTCTCATCCTTGTCATCCAATTTTTGCCTCTTTTTTTTGGGCACGTGAGCATATGGTACACAACCAAACAATCTTAAGTGCTCAACCATCCACCTACATTTTGTCCATGCCTCTTGTGGGACTTTGTCACAAACCGCCTTTGTTGGACTTCTATTTATCATATGTATAGCTGTTGCTACAGCCTCTCCCCAATATTTAGTTAGGATTCCCTTTTCTTTCATCATTCTCCTTGCCATCTCCACGATGGTCCTATTCTTTCTCTCAACCACTCTATTTTTCTGTGGAGTATAACTGGCTGTTAGCTCTGTGTTCATGTCATTTTTCCTACAAAAATTTACAAAATGATTGGAGGTATACTCTCCTCCTTGATTGACCTTAGGACCTTGATGAAATTTCCACTCTCCTTTTGAACTTGGGCCTTAAACAATAAAAAATTATCAAAAGCTTCAGACTTATGCTACAAAAAATAGACCCATGTGTTGCGACTGAAACCATCAATGAAAGTCATAAAAAAATGTCTTTTACCAATAGATGTGATTTGCATAGGGCCTACCAAATTCATGTGCACCAGCTCTAGTGGTGCTCTTGCCTTTGTAGAGTTTCCTAATTGAAAGGGCTGCCTATGTTGCTTGCCCAAAATGCAAGCCTCACATCTAACATTAGGCTGTACTATTCTTGGCAAACCATCAACCATATTGTTCTTGGACAAAAGAATTAAACCAACATAGCCTAAATGTCTATACCTCAGATGCCATAACTTGGAGGGGTCTTGAATGGTGCTCTTAAGGGCTACTGAATGTATTGCTATACATTTTCCATTCATGAGAGGTGCATCAACAAACTGAGATGAGAAGCACGTCTCAATCTTCAACGAAAACATTTGATTCTTTGTCATTGCAACTACTGCTAACACCTTTTTCCTCTCATTCTTGTCATAAATGACACATTGGCCCTTCTCCATCAACACTTTGTATCCATTTTGGATCACCTGTCCAACACTCATGAGGTTATGCTTTAACCCAAATGCAAAAAACACATTTTGAACCTCCTTGTTGTCACCTTGCTTGCTGTAGATCATGATAGATCCTTTTCCCTTGACTGGAACTATTCCATTGTTCCCCATTCTAATTTCAAACTTTACATTTTTATCAATGAAATAAAATAGACTTTCATTACCACTAATATGGTTGTTACAACCGTTGTCCAAATACCAAAGTTCAGGGCTGCCTTCTTCACCAATATTGCACATGATGAAGACCATGGACTGATTGCCTTCAACCATATTTGCATTTTTTTTTTACTGATTATTGTACTTTTTACAACACTCACTTGCATAATGACCAAATTTATGATAGTAGTAGCACTCAACATTGCTCTTGTCATTTCTCTAATTCAAACTGCTATTCTTCACACCTCTTCAAGAACTATTCTAAGAGCTTCTTGATCCCTCTTGGATACTTGCTCGTCCCGAGCTTTCTCCTCTAGCATTTATTTATTTGGATCTACATCTACTATGTTGGGAGCCATTTCTATCTCTCCCCTTGCCTCTTGCATTTGACTGAGCTTTAAAAGCTTGCTCTTGGGAAGAAGTAGCAGACCTATTTAGGCATTGCTCATGGGTTTGAAGAGAACCCATCAACTCATCCACCGTCAAAGTAGAGAGGTCCTTTGCCTCTTCAATGGCAATCATGATTGCATCATATTTGGTGCATAAAATTCTAAGGATTTTTTCAACAATCTTCTGCTCCTCCATCATTTCTCCATTCATTCTCAACTGGTTTAATAAACCCAAGAACCTTGTATGAAAGTTTGAAATAGAATCATTGTCTTTCATTTCAATGGTCTCAAAATTTCTTCAAAGTATCTAGAGCTTTATCGATCTAACTTTTTTAGTCCCTTTATAACTAGTTTGGAGGATTTTCCAAGCTTCCTTTGCATACTTAGCTGCTGCTATTCTAGGAAAAATGGCCTCTGTCAAGGCTGCTTCTATCAAAATCAATGCTTTAGCATCTTTCTTCCTCTGCTCCTTCAACTGAGTCTTATGGTTGTTTGTGAGAGCTGTATACTAAGCTGGGTCAGTGACATCCACAAACCCAGTTATCAAAAAATCCCATAAATCTTTGGAAACCATAATAGTTTTCATCTTCTTTGCCCAGACATCATAGTTTTGTCCATTAAAGGACAATGGCTACTACCAACTCTTTCCTTCATCTCCAGCGATGTCTTCTACAGAAAAAACTTGATACCCAGAAAAAAAAATGCCCTAACTCACAAAGAAATGGGGCCTATGGCTCTGATACCATGCCAGACTTTTAAATGCACAAAATAAACATAGAGTTGTTGCTCTGATTTCCAGTCAAGATGGAAACACCCAATCTACGAAATAAAAAATAATAAACTCAAAGGAGATAGATAGACCTAGGCATGCAATATTTTCTTCTTCTATTAACTAGAAAATAACGATTACAAAATGCATTCAAACTGGAAACTACAAATTATTGATTACAAACTAAACTAGCAGCAATCTGGAGCTGCACCCACTAAATCAGGAGTGGTCAAAAGCCTCTTTGAGCTTTCTTTCCATCTAATCGACTGGAACTATCTACTATCCCTGGCAATCACTGAGCGATCAAGAGCTATCAGGAGCTCACTGTAACACTACAAAATGTTCTTAAAACATTCCCTGTTGCTGCTGCAACTTACTTCTTACTGTTGCAAAAACAAAAAACAAAAACATTCTTTTTCAAACTGCCCTCACTTGCACAATATTCAACATTCCTTTTTCTCTATTGCTGGGCACTTGGTTTCCTACCACAAATTCAAATTCACCTAACAAAATTTATTTCCCTTTCCAAAAAGACTATTGGAGCTGGCAGCGTCAAGAGCAACAGATCCCACATTAACTCCTGACATGGTAGGTGAATATGAGGAAGGCTTAGGGACAAGTTTTAAATTCCAATAGAAGATTCAATTACCGCATGAAGTAGCCTGCATATTGACATTAAGTTCTATAATTCGATGATTCTAACATTATGTGTTTTTGAATTAGTCTAGATATGACTTTCATTGATTGTTGTTGAAGGCTTAGAGAAAGTCGAGTGAAGCACTTATATATATTATATACCATGTTCTTTTAGGAATTTAAGTT
>CM021105.1:341214314-341232602 GCA_007115665.2 Sequoiadendron giganteum | reverse complement strand
CTCAAAATGAATTAGATCAACGAAAAACATAAAAAATGCAAACTTGTCCAAACTACCGTCAGAATGAAAAACTAGAAACAAACCTGCACAGAGTCTCTATTGATCTAAAGATTACCATTATTGACCTAAAACATTGGAATTATTGATCTCAAAACTACCACTATCGACTTAAAATTTCTCACTTTTGCTTAGAAAAATTACTATTTCTACCTTTGGTTTTTTACAGGCACTGACCAAACAGAGTCTCTTTTGCTAAAATTGACCGCTATTTCCAAAAAAAACTAGTCGCTATTGACCTAAAATATTGCCACTATTGCCCTATTTTTTGGTTAAAATAATATTGATCATAAATTGGTTAAATATTTTATCTTTTGAGAATAAAGCAATCAAACTTCCAAAACACCTCATATCTGCATCATTCCATATCCATTTGCAAAAAAAATCGCACCCCAACCTAGTTTTAGGATTCAAAATCAAAACACAACTTTTATTATTCCTTTACTCTCAATTTCTAAGATATCAACATTTTCTTGCACCCCAAGGCTAGTTCAAGTAGATCTTCAAAACATATCCTCTAGATAAATGAAGTGAAATATTGGTCCAATTTTTCTAACATTTTGAATCCCAAAGTTAGCATCATTTCTAAAACATTCACCAACATCACTCAATTTATGACCATTTTGCATCCTACTACTCTGGTTCAACAACCAAATCTTATGATACCTATTATACAAGAAAATATCACACAAATTGAAGGTGAACAATCATACATTATCAGTAGTTTGAGAAATTTTTTGTTTGAGAAAAAGGAAACACCAACTCAGTGGAGAAACACAACTAATATCGTAGACAAAGAAGAAAAAACAAGTTGATCTTGCAGCCAGAGGGCTAGTATTACCACCTCCTGCATGGAAATAGATAATCTTGGCTCATAAAACATCTTTTAAATAGAAAATACCAAAACAAAGCATCATTCCATTCCATAGTTAGTGATCACCAAATTTCACAAAGTCTTGGAATTGTTTATGACAACCACGAGATCTCAACACAAAAAAGATGGAAGCCAACAAGAGTAGCTCAAGTGCACTGAAAAAAAACACTACCAATGAGGAAACTTACTCATGGGATATAAACCAAGTGACCTTATGACTCCTCAAAGAGAACCCACATTCAAAGCAAACCAAGATCAACCCCCTAGCAAGGTAGAAGTACTTCTTAGGCATCAAGAAGAAATTGCTAAACAAAACCAACCTCATGATTCTCAAACTTACAACGTAGAAGAAGAGGATAGTGATGAGGAACTTACTGAGGAAAGACTCATAGAATACTCCCAAAATCCTAAGATGCAAAAACTTATGGATAAGATGCTTGGGATAAATGCAAACTAGCATTTACTCACACTTACAAAAAGTGGTGCTAAACTACCCATTGAATTCAATATATAAACATGCTAAAATATCCAAATCTTATCCCACTTGGAGATCAAATAGTAGTTAGAAAAATTGCATAACCAACCATGAACACAAACATACCACCATTGTTTTCATAAAACAATGATGAAAATCAACCTATGGACAACCCATTGTTTAGGCAATCATCCCAAATTAAAGAAGCATTTGTGGCATGATAGTATCAAGGAACTACAACCCAAAATGTGCCACAACATAACGCAATGAAAAAAATTGGGAAAATTCCAATAGAACAAGAAGGTGGTAAGCCATCACAAGGGAAATACCTACCCCAACACACTTCCCACATTGACCCTTCTAACAACGTACAAAATCAACAAGGTTAAATTCCACAACATCAACCACAACAAGGTGTACCATCAATGAACTACTTAGGTAACTTTCCATAAAATCAAACACAACAAAGTGTTCCACAAACAAACTACCAAGGAAACCTTCAACAAAATCCATAACAAGATGTACTATCATCACAATATAAAGGTAACCTTCAAAATTCCAAACAAGGTGTGCCACAAACAAACTACCAAGGCAACCTTCAACAAAATCTACAACAAGGTGTATCATCATCACAATACCAAGGTACCTTTCAACAACAAGGTGTACTGTCAACACAATACCAAGGTACCCTTCAACATAATCCACAACAACAAGGTATATCATCAACGTAGGATTATGGTAGCCTTCAAAAAGATTCACAACAACATGGTGTACCACAAGCGAACTATCAGAGTACACCCCAAACTCAAAAACACTTTGTCCAACATCAAAATCATCAACAACAACAACAAGGAGGACCACAAAACCAGTACCAAGGAACACCTCAAGGTCAATATCAGGGTACACAACAAGGACCCAACCTACCTTATACACATCAAGGACCTAACCTATCTTATACACAACAAGGACCTAACATTCCTTATGTGAAAAATGGCCCTTAGAATGCCATGAATACACAATATCCAGTTTATGACCAAACAAACATCATGGGAAAACAAATCTACAATACCCAAAATCCTCAAATGAGCACACCAAACAATGACATAAATGTGCAACTTCAAACACTCAATCAAAGGATATTAGATATACAAATTGGAAAACCCAAGAAGAGTTATGCTCTCCAAGACATTTGTCCATATTCATTTGATCAAAATATATCCATGATACCTTTTCCCAAAGGCTTCAAAATACCAAAATTTGACAATTATAGGGGGAAAGGAGATCCGATTGAACATGTATGTGAGTTCTCAGTATCTTGCATAAAATTGCAATGAAATGATACTTAATGAGACTTTTTTCATGGAGTCTTAGTAGTGCCGCTATAGACTGGTTCTCATGTTTACCTCTAGGTATCAGAACATTTGATGAACTATCAAATAAGTTTTCCAACCAATTCTTGTATAACATAGAACATGACATTACGATCACATACCTTTATAAAATCAAACAAAGTTAAGGTGAATTGTTTTCCTCGTAACTACAAACATGGATACACAAAGCGATAAAATAAGTGGCCAGTTCTAGAGAAACAACTTGTCGATGTCTTTATCTCCAACATACATCCAGATATCAATTACAACCTCATAGTTTTGTGCCCAAGAAATTTTGAGGAAACTATTGAAAAGTGTATACTTATCGAAAGAGCCCTTGTTGCAAGAGGAACAATCAAACTTTACAACCCAAAAGATCAATCTTCTACTTCAAATGAAAAACCCAAGATATAGGAAAAAAAAAAAATGTAACCAATGATGGAGTAGTTGATGCTAAGGTTGTATGCAATATTAAAACTCCCAATATGCCACAAAATTAGGTTCAAACATCACAACAAGGTTATCAAAAAAACAAACAACTCGGTTATTCATAGAACAATCCACCAAACAACCAACAACAAAATCAAGGACATGATAATGGAAGGAGACCACCTTGACAATATGACCAACCACAAAGGAAATTTATTCCTTTGGGAGAAACCCTTGAGGTCATTATGGACAAGTTAGTCCAAAATAGCCTCATCACGATAAATGATAGAGAAAACTATGAGGAACCCAACTTCAAACCCCCTTGGTATAACGAGAATGGCAAGTGTAAATTTCACAAAATCAAGGGGCATACCACCAATAACTGCATGAGACTTAAAAACATTGAGCAATAATTGATTGAAAAATGAGAGGTGGACATCGAACCTTGTCCCAAAAATAAAGACCTAAAGATTTACAAGGATCCAATTCCTGACCATTCTAAGTGAAATAACAAAGGAGAAGAATAAGATTATCGTAAGGCTACCTTCTCTTATGGCAAGGATACCATCATAGGACATATCTCTTGTGATTATTATATCATCTATACGTTAACCATATGAGGCAAAGATCCTAAATGTAATGTGACTACCCGAAGGGGAAGAGTAACCATCCAAGGAGCACCAACCCAAGTAAAAGCCACAAGTAAGCCATCCAGTGACTATAGCATTATGGACCAACTCAAGAAAAATCCTACCCTAATCTCCATCCTAGAGCTCGTAAAACTATCACCAACACATAAGAAAATATTAGAGAAAGCTCTTTTCAAAATGTCTCTCCCAAACAACCTTGATGGTAATCAATTTCAAGCAATGGATGGAAATATCACATCTACCCATCATTTGGTATTTTGTGAGAAAGACGTTTTGCAAAAATCCTTTCACAATCAAGCCCTTTATTTAGAATTGGGTGTCCATAAACACAAATTCAAGAGGGTACTCATAGATAACGGTGCAGGTCTAAAAATTTGTACCTTAAAATTTATGAAACAACTAGGATACTTTGATGCTGTCATAGATAAAAATAAGAGCATCACCATCAAATATTATGACGACATTAAGTGCAATTCAAAAGGCACAATCAAGCTACCTATTCAAATAGGACCATCAATAATAGAAACTACTTGTCAATTACTGGATCTCGAGCTTCCATACAACCTTCTTTTGGGTTGACCATGGATCATGCTTTGAAAGAAGTACCATCTACATTCCATCAATGCCTAAATTTTCCTCTTGAAAATAAGGATATTACCATATATGTTGATCCTAAACCTTTCTATTATTGTGCTAAATTGGAGGAAAAGAATAAAACAATCTAGAAAATACCCAACAATGATATATCTTTTCACTCCTTTTCATATATAGACCCAACATCACTAGCTTTGTCATCCACTACACCATCATCAACTAAGGTACCTAAATTTGATACCAATATCCAAGTGCTTGATAAGGGATGTGGGGAATACCACTTCAACCAATATTTTTGTATTGGGATGCTTCCCCCACACCAAAAATATACGGAAGACCAAATGAGATCAAACATGTTCAAACAATAACAATGATAGTCAAACCCACCATCTTCACCGAGTGGGATGACATGCAAGATGAGGAAGTATGCGAAGAAGATTTATCTTCATGTATCTACAAAGAAGAAGGATGGGAAAAACCACTACCTGTCCTTCTTATTGATGAGAAGAGAAAAGGGTATTAACTATCAAAGAACATGGGATTCACTAGACAAGGTGGCCTTGGTCTACATAAACAAGGTAGAAGAGAATCAATCATTATGGAAAAATTCCCAAAGAATCTTGGACTGGGTTATGGTCCATCTAACGTGATTACATCAACTGCTGAAAGCACCTCCTATGAGGAAGGAGCCACTTCTACCAAAGATGAGACATCAAATACTTGCGAATGTTTAGAATACTATATGTATATCCAAAACATGTTTGAAAACCTCAACGTAAATAATATCATCACTGAACCTAAATTTGAACCTACATCTAATGATGACCATATCGAGACAGATTCTAATGAATACAAATGGGATTCCTATGAATCAAGTGAATATAACCTAGATACCTTATGGAGATTTCAAAAAACCAATGTCCCTAACCTAGAAATGACAAAATATCTTTGCATTATCATAGTTGATAGATTGGGACCAACAACATCATACTCTAGTTTTGGACACATTCCAGAATGATAAGGCTATTGCAGAGTTCATGGGACTTCGAATGAATATATCATAAGGAGATAACAAAGTAGGGTTTATAATGGAACTAGATCAAGGAGCATATTTTGGAGGAGACATTGTGTATTCCAACCACAAAAAAAAACTACAAAATTTAAAAATCAAAAAGAGGTCCCCTAAAGAAAACCACAATGTGGCTTTATCAGATCCGAAAAAGAGAAAAATAAAAGACACATTTAAAGGTGAAAACCTCTTTGAGACACCTGAAGATGGAACATTCAATCTCCCCACCATTGAATATCAAGATAAGTCAACACTCCTAGTGGAAGATGTTGAACCTACCAATGTTGGTATAGAAAAAACATCCAAAATCACATATCATGCAACATCACTTGATCCTAAGGAAAAAGTGAACTTCTCAGCATTCATCAATGAAAGAAAAGTTAAATTTGCATGGACATACATGGACATGCTAGGGCTAGATCCAACATTAGTCATACATCACATAGTCGTATTTCTTGGAGCTAAACCCATCAGGCAAAAGCTATGAAATACGCATCCACAAATAACACTTTTGGTAAAAGTAGAACTTCAAAATTTATTAGATGTAGGATTCATTAGACCCATTGACAATCCTGAATGGGTGTCAAATCTAGTACCAGTATCAAAGCTCACTGGGGGCATAAGAATTTGCACAGACTTCCAGGATCAAAACAAGGCTTTCTCGAAGGATGAATTCCCTCTTCCCAACATTGATATGATTGTAGATCTAACAACATGACATGAAATGCTATCACTAATGGACGGATTCTCCAGATACAATCAAATCAAAATATCCCATAAGGACCAACATAAAACAACATTCACTTGTTCATGGGGGACCTTCTACTGGAATGTCATGCCATTTGGTCTAAAGAATGCAGGGGCAACCTATTAGCAAACAATGACTACCACCTTTCTTGATATGCTACATACAACTATGGAGGATTATGTGGATGACATACTAGCAAAGTCCATCAAAAGAGAAGACCATTTGACCAACCTAGAAAAAGTATTTGACAAGCTCAAACAATACAACTTGAGGATCAATCCAAAAAAGTGTGTATTCAGAGTAACATTTGGAAAGCTGCTAGGGTACATAGTATCAAGAAGAGGCATTGAAGTAGATCCTGCCAAGGTAAAAGCCATATTAGAATTGCCTCCTATAAGGACATTGAAGCAACTGAGAATTCTACAAGGGAAACTATAGTCCATCAGGAGATTCATTGCATAGTTGGTAGACAAATGTCATCCTTTCACCCATTTTCTACACAAGGACATCACATTCAAGTGGGATGATAGATGTGATCAAGCATTCCAATAGGTCAAGGAGTATCTACTCACTCCTCTAGTATTAATTCCACCAATTCTAGACAAAGCGATGATCCTATATGTATCTTTAACACAAGAAGCATTAGGAGCTCTCTTAGCACAACTAGATGAGAATAACAAGGAAAGAGTGGTCTTTTATATCAGCCAAACACTGGTGGGCTACGAGTTGAATTTTTTGACCATAGAAAGAGCATGTCTATCTGTCATCTTTGCAACACAAAATTTGAGACACTACATCTTGAATAAACAATTTTAAAGCTGATTTGAAAAGTAGATCCACTAAAGTACCTATTGGTAAAAGCAGCTCTAATAGGAAGGATCGCTAAATGGGTAATGATATTGGGTGAATTTGACATAGACTACATAGACAAAAAAACTATCAAAGGAAAAATCATAGTAGACCAACTAGCAGAAGCACCAATGGATGATCACCAACCTTTAATAATAGAATTTATAGATGAAAGCATCCTATTAATTCACTAGTCTATCTGTTGGACCTTGTACTTTGATGGGTCCCACACTCAACACGGCTTAGGAGCTCAGGTATCTTATTTCTCACACCATAGGGAGATAGTATACCTAAGGCTTATAGGATCACTTTTCCATGTACAAATAAAATCTTTGAATATGAAAAGCTAATCATAGGAATTCCATCAAATGGAGGATAAAGGAACTACAGGTTTATGGAGACTCTCAACTAATAATAAGGCAAGTCAATGATGAGTATCAAACAAAGGATGATAAGCTAATACTGTATAAAAGAATGGTGGATAGTTTTAAAGAATACTTTATCATCATCACCTTTGAATATGTTCCTAGGATCAATAAGAGAGTAGCCGATGCTATGACAACAATAGGTTGACTTCTCAACATTCCACACAACATTTAAAAATATGAATTCCTTGTGGAGCAACTCCTCATACCGTCATTTGATATCCTAGAATCAAAACTGGTTTGTGATGTTGTTGGTCCTAACTTACCATGGTACCAAGATACATTTGACTATATCCAACATAGTATCATACCTCATGAATTAATGATAAGCCAAAAGAAGAACTTTATCTGTAGAACCTCCCAATTCACTGTCCTAGGAGATACCCTATATAGATGAAGTCTAGATGAAACATTACTTCAATGTCCTAACATGGAAGACACACCAACCGCTTTACAGGAAGTGCACAAAGGTATTTATGGATCTTACGCTAGTGGACCTAATCTAGTACAAAAATTACTGAGAACAAGGTACTAATGGCCCTCAATGGAACAAGAATACATTTAGTACTCCAGAAAATGTTGTCAGTGTCAAAAACATAGTGACATTATTCATTCACCGACATAGGAACTGTGACCTATAACAACACCATGGCCTTTCTCGCAGTGGGGAGTAGACTTGGTAGGTAATATCTCTCCTACTTCATCCAATAGGTACAAGTTCATTATCACTGCAATTAAATATTTCATAAAATAGATAGAAGTAATTCCATTAACTTACATCACAGGGAAACAAATATCTAAGTTCATCTTGAATTATCCGATATGTCGATGTGGAATTCCCTAAACCATCATAACAGACAATGGAGCCCCATTCAAAAACCAAGATGTCAAAGAGATTTGTTCAAAGTTTTCCATCCAACATCGATTCTCCATGCCCTACTACCCCCAAGGAAACGGTCAGGCTGAAGCATCCAATAAAACCATCCTAAAGATACTGAAAAAGACTATTAATGATGTCGATCATGATTGTAATTTGTAACTAAACCCAACCCTATGGGCTTATCAAACTAGTATTCATACACCTACAGGTGCCACACCTTTTTCCTTGGTCTATGGATTTGAAATTGTCTTACCTATTGAAGTTGAAATGCCCTCACTGCGAATATCCTTCAAAGGCACGGTTCACAATGAGGAATGTCAGGTGTCTAGATTGAATGAGTTGGAACTCCTAGATGAAATGAATTTTAGTGCATTGAGCCATCTCCAAATTTATCAGAATCAACTCAAACAAAGCTACAAAAAAAAGATAAAAAATAGAAGCTTCCAAGTTGGTGACCTAGTACTAAAATAAAATCAAAAGACCCAATTGAATCAAGATGGGAAGGGGAAGTTTGAATGAAATTGGTTAGGTCCTTTCATTATCACAACAAGTTATGGCTTTGGAGCTTATCAATTGGCCTGAAGGAGAAACTTTAGCTGAACCACTAAACAACAACTATCTTATAAGGTTTTATACTTAAGCACATCAGAGTATCTCAACAAAAAAAGATTAAAAATAAAAATAAAAATCAAGAAAATTAGTAAAGAGAAACAAGATTTTCTTTAAGTGAAAACCACTTTGTGGCACTTAAAGGATATGTACCGTAGTGAAAACCTAGAAAAGAGGCGCTCATTTGAATAAGACATGCATCATTATGTATCAACATTATTTGAAACATCCACCCATTCATCCCATAATAAAACTGTAGACATATAAAAATGACCTAACACTTATCACACATCCTAAATGAAATTTTCTCATCATCAACATCATTATCACTTAATATCATGGTATTTCACATCAATTGCATCAAAAACCCTAATTTCCTCTAGTAATTGAATAATATTACATTATTGAATTAATTCACTTTTTCATTACTTTTTTGACTAATTAAATAAATTTCATTTATTTAATAAAGTCCTAATCTAACTTTATTTCTAGTGATTAATTAAATAACATCAATTATTTAATTATATCACCAATTCACTTTATTCCCCTAAGTTAATTAAATTATTAAAACATAATAGTTTAATTAAATCGCTTTCCCCTAAACTTAAATAGTAAAATAAATTATTCAAAACATCATAAAAAAGGTCAAACAAACAAACACAAATTTGTTTACAAAAGTCAAACATGATTTGCATGTTCAACTCAAAAAAATTAATTAATTATCCTCACCCACTTTTATGATTGAGCAAATTACGATCTCCTGATTGTTCACTCTATTCCTGACTAATTCATATGTTCTTCAATCCCACTGAAGGCTCAACATGATTTCTTCAATCTCATAGATTGCTCCATCTATTTCTTCAATCACACTGAAGGCTCAAATTAATTTCTTCAATTACACTGATTACGTAATCAAAATACATTGATTATTCCCATCTAATTCCTCTCAATGGTTTTGAACTGTTCATCAAGATATTCTACTATGTGATCTCGATCATTCATTTTGAAACACAAAATCTATATAAAAATCATTTTCTTCCTAAAAAATGATTGAAGAATCAACATCTTTTGCACAACGAAGTAATCTTGAAATCACAATCGATCTTTTAACAAGCTTTACACACAGCTTTGGTCAACACACACACAACTTTGAAGCTTCTGCTGCACACAAATGGAGGATTCACATTGATACAACAAATAATCCAACATCTTTGTAATATACTTTGACATAGGATGGTAATGCTATAGTTTTTAGTTCATTTTATGTTATCTCTTTTGGTTTCATTGTTTGAATTCATTTCTTCGTAGTTTCATTTCGTAAGTAATGGGCATGAATCTAAATCATTGTCTTAAATTAGATTTTTTTTTAATTCATTTACCATTGATTATCTCACACTATCCCAATTTCCCCCTTACACATTCTGGCATGCCTAATGGGACCTCGATTCTTAACATTAATGTTTCCTTGAGTTTTCCTAAGTAATTGCAGGTTCCGAAATGTGGTTGCATTTTCTAGAAACACACTTGATAATTTTTTTCACACAAAAGCTATAGGATTATGACAGGGCCACTATTGCACTTTTCCAACTGCTATTGTACTTTTTCTAACCTCTATTACACTTTTTTGGGTAGCTTTTGACATAACAGGGTCGCTATTGATTGGAAATTAGGAATTTTTTACCCTATCTTCAAACGACCATATCTTGGTCATACGAAAGTATTTTTTAGTGATTTTTTTTAAATGGGGTAGAATTTCATGATTTTTGCTATGGTATAGGCAGTTTTTAGGTTTTGTATAGTTAAATTTTCCATTGGTGCACCTAAATTTAACTTACATCATAATTTAGTCTAGTTTGTAGGGTTTTGATGCTTAATCAATTGTCTAACCCTAACGTTTGATTGTGTGTCGTGTTTTGGAAATTGCTAAATTTTTTTGTGCAACTCTTATAGGAATAAGGAACCATATTTTATGAAAACAAAACTAACACTTTGATTGTAGAGAAGGTGAATGGTCCAAGCGCAAACTTTCAAAATATTTTTAGTTTAGAGCATCTTTCAATTTGGTGCTATAAAAATAAACCCCACAACTTGTACACTTTCAATTTGGTGCTTTAAAAAGAAAATTTTAAAAAGATTTGTAGTTTAGAAAAAACTTTCAATTTGGTGCTTAAAAAGAATCTTTCAAAAAGCTTTCTAGTTTAGATTTTTTTTTATTTGGTGCTTAAAAAGAATCTTTCAAAAAACTTTCTAGTTTAGAAAAGATTTTGATTTAGTGGTTAAAAAGAACATTCAAAAAGCTTTCTAGTTTATAGCACTTTGAAATTGGTGCTATAAAAATGAACCCCACAAACTTACATGCTTTTGTTTTGGTGTTTTAAAAATAATCTTCAAAAAGCTTTCGTAGATTAAGACAACACTTCACTTTTGGTGCTCTAAAATAGAATGATATTTTCTTACCAATGATTTCATTATGTTGATGAAATGATCGATTTATTTTTGTTGACCACATTAAGACAAGGATTGTTAGAAACACTCACGTTGGTGCTTAAAACTAGACAAATATATTTTGACTTCCATACTACTATCTATTTGTTTGAGATCCAGAATACTTCACTTTGGTGCACATAAAAAATAAATTTCTATTTTGTACACATTTCATTTCCTCTTTTTGGATAGTTCTACTCGAGGGGCTTAAAAAGAATATTGTAATGAAGTGTATGTTTTTTTCCATGTTTGGAAAACTAGGTGTCTATCCTCTCCCCTCGTGTCATTTTGGCAATCTTGGGTGATGAAAATAACTTTGATTTTTTCACTTGTATTAAATTCAAAGCATTACCCTAAAGAGGGGGCTTGTTATGAGATACATCCCATGATGGAGAACTCATAGGAAAGGTCTCAAAGCATGTTTATTGGTAGGCTATATAAAAGGTTGTGAAATTATAAGAAAGTAGCTTCAATCCTGGAGGACAACATACTACACCTAATCCCACACCTTAAGTGGAATAGGAACGGTTAGTCTTAAGTGACCAATGGATGGTAGTGTATGTACGATGTTCACATTTTGTCACTAAGAACCTTATTTTAGATGTCATCCATGTTTTTGAAAACATTCCTTGAAAGTGGTGCATCATAACTTTTCTTTTGGGAAGTTACTTACCAAGTCTAACTTTTGGTTGAGACGTAGAGCTTAAGACTTCATTCTTAACATACCTCTACACTCCTCCATGAGTTGCATGTAAAATCATCCCTTTGGGGCATGAGGTAAGCCTACCTAAAAGAGTGTACCTACCTAGGGTGACTTTATTGATGCATGCTAAGGTTACTTTATTGACATCAAACATTTTCTTGAATTAAAATAAACACATCAAAATAAGCATTAAACATGGTTATCAAACATCAAACCCTTTGAACTTAGTGCAGATTCTTTGGAAAGAGCTCTATGTTTGCACTCCTTAAGGATATATCAAAATAATATCTCTAAAGGTTTCAAAATATTTAGGCTTACATATCAACTTGCACTAAGAACAAAGTCAACATTGGAAACTATGGCTTTAGCATTTTGACTTTTCACAAACTTTGAGCTTTTGTGGAAAGAAACATGCTTAAAGTTATAAACATTTAGGGTCAAATAGTTTTGATTGATTGTGTTGTATCATATCAATTTCTAAAATTTTAAAATCAGATCAAAATGAGATATCAAATCTGAAAATTTATCCAAAAAGTTGTCACCAACACAAAGACTAGAAAACAAACCTGCACAAAAAATTGCTATTGCTTCTATTTCAGCCGCTATTGAATAAATATTACCGTAGTTGATAAAAAATAGGCCACTATTGCTCTCCAGCTTTTAACAATGACTGTCAAAAACTTGTTGCTTTTGAGAAATCCTACCACAGTTGACATCAAATGTCTGTAGTTGATCGTAACAGTGTCACACTTGACCTATTTTTTTTCCCATAATTGATGAAAATTTGGCTTCTTTTGCTCAAAACTACCGCTTTTGCCTACACAATTCACTAGTTAGAAAAATTAAAAATAGAGGCTACTTTTGAGAAATTTTACCACAGTTTCCCTCAAGACTTGGCCACTATTGACATTAATCTGGCCGCTTTTGATAGAGATTGCCTTTATTGTTCTAAAACTGCCACTTTTACCTTGCTTTCTGGTGAAAATTAGAATATGAGCTTAAACTAGTTAAATCTTGTGAGAACAAAAATAGTTAGACTCCTAAAACACGTCATAAATCACATCAGTCTATCACCCATTTGCAAAAACAAACACTCCAACCTACTTTTGGGATTTAAAATCAAAACAAACAACTTGGATCATTCTTTCACTCAAAATTGTAAGATGTCAACATTTACTTGAAACTCAAGGCTAGTTCAAGTAGGTTCTTCACAACATATCCCCTCGAAAAATAAAGTGAAATATCGGTACAATTTTTCAACATTTTGAGTCCCAAAAATAACATCATTCATACTCTTATCCTAGGGTCTTGAGCATCGAAACATCCAAAACCTACAACCAAAACATCCACTAGACATTTCAGTCTATTACCCAACTCCAGTTCCACTCTGTACACCCTTGGGGACATCATATGCTATAGATGCCAATGATATATCAGCTATTTATTCCCTTAATCGAGGTTTTAGCACAACTTATCACATGGAAGATTTCAATCAAAATCCTCATCCATATTAAAGTCACTCTTATCAAGGGTTTCAAAATCACCATCAAGGATAAGATCTAGAACATCAAATTACCATAAATGCACTTGAAAAAATTCAAAATGTGATGTATCATCAACAACATGTTCGATGTCAAGACATTCAATATCAACAAAAAACAAACATCATTCCAAAAATACCTCAATATCCCCATAAACAACCCTTCCCACATCATCAAAACATTGATTCGTATCAGACACAAAGTCTATTTCCACAACATCAAGTGAATCAACAACATCAATGGTTGCACAATCAAAATCATTAATATCCACATCAAAATCATCAATCTCAAGACCAACAAGAAATTCCATCTCAAATACAACAATCATATCCACCACAACAAGCCTCACAATCCAACCATACTACTGAACATAAATACACTCCTTTAGGGAGCCTATTTAGGGTGTGTTAAAAAAAATAGTCAATGCCAAATTTATCACACTTTTGAAACTATCATGAAGTGGTGAACCTACCATGAAATTCCCATGGTACGATGACAAGACCTATTGTAAATACCATGGAGTAAAAGGTCATGATTCATCAAAATGTGTTACACTCAAAAGACTCATCCAAGACCTTATTGATCAAGGAGAAATAACCATTGAATACAACATTCAATGTCTGAATACTAATGGTTACATTGACAATATCTCAACCTCAAAATTTTAAGACAATGATGAAAAGCTATCTATCACTAATCACATTGACAATGTATGTATATCATCCAATGAGCAAGAGGAAAATACATCAATAATTTAATCCTAAGAATGATCAAAATCAATCACCAAAGTCTAACAATGATCCAGTCCAAGATATATTGGCATCATCCAACCTCATGACAATATATATTAATGACCAAGAGACTCTTAATCCAACACATATACCCAATGCATAAAATCTAAGCCAAGAGCTATCACCCATATGCCCACATTTTAAGGAAATCCAAGGATCCTTTACAAGAAATCCCTTCTTTGAAATTGATCCATGTCAAGAATGTGGACTAAAGCATATCGAAGATAATACCACACAAAGTCCAGATCAAGAAACCCCACCATCAAAATATTATAATGACTTGGTGGATATCTTCCAAGACATCCAAGGTTTTCCAAAAGAATAAATAATCCATATACCAAGTGCACATACATCCACCCATGAGATTCCTACTCCTCATGGACATGTAGATGATCTTCATACAAGACAAGAGTCTCATACTCTTGATGTCATTACAAAGGAACAAGAGTCACCTACTCTTAACATATTTACACATGATCAAAGCATAGCATAATCTATAGACATATCAAAAATTGATCAAAAGAAGCATTAAAATCAAAAACATCCTCCATGAAGATTGATGACATCAAGTATAAAAATATTGAGCACACTATCTTAAAATCAACAAAGGTAATTAACAATCATGAGCAATAGAGCATTGGGTATACAACAATCAAAGAAGCACTGATATATTTTAAAGGTCCATCAAAATCTAATATTTCACAAAATCAAGCCAAAGATAACAATTAGGAAGTTATCCCACATATGGAGGATCCTATCACTTATAAAATTGGATCACTTACCTTTTTCAGAGCAAGCTATCATACTAGTGAAGAAGCTATCACCTTTGAATATCCACAACAGAGCAAAGAAGGATTAGCACCTTGTTTCCAAGGTAAATCATATCCTATTGCAAATAAATTTTTTCAACAGATGCATTATCAAGGTAGAGGATTAGGCCTACATGAATAGGGTACCCTTGAACCAGTGTAGATTATTGAAAATCCTAAGCATCAAGGTCTTGGTTATTCAACAATTAAGGAATCTGAACATATCAGTGATACCTCTATAATATTGGGTGCAACTTTATCTAACACAAACATCAACATAGAGAGCACGAAGGGTCCTTATGATGAAATCGCTACCAATGCTACAACTAGCCATATCATGAATCGTCATCCACATATTTCTCCACCCTCTTATTGGGACAAAGAACAAGAGAAAAAATTATATCAAAGAAAGGAACAAATCATCAAAGCAAAAGAATTGGTAAAAAAAATGGACAAAAAAAATTCAAATGGATACAAAATCAAAAGAAAGAAAATCATCCCTATCAAAATCCATTGGTCAAAGAAACTATGGGGAAAAATAAAAATGGTAAGTTCATCCATCCAAAATGTCCAACAATTAAAAAGAAAGCTTTAAGAGTAACCTACAAGGTATATCAAGACGTTGGTCCTAATCGAGTCTCCATATCCACCTATCATTTCTCACCCTCCCAAGTTTGGAAAATAAAAAATTCCAAACTATCGACCAATCCATATAAATCTCATATCCCTCAATGTACTCCACCATAAATTTTGACATATATGATATCAAACCATCAAATTGACCATGCATTGGTAGTGAATCTTTAACATAAGGACTCTAAGGGAACTCTATCGCGATATGCGCATCTAGGCAAGGTTAACTCCAATATCAAAAAATAAGACAAATTATTAGGGGTTACATTCAAGCACCTGTATCTTAGCAAAACAACTCCTCCAAGAAGGATATTGTTGGCACATCATGAAAACAACAACACCCATATTAGCACCAAAAATATCTACATCAACACCACTAGGTGGTTAAAAATGAGCAAAAAATTGTCACCATGATGAAAACCTAGTAAACATGCGTCTTGTGTGACATCGAAAAAATAAAAAAAATAGTCAAGAGAAAAATCATCCTCCAATGAAAACCACTATGGTGGAACTTTGGAAAAGTACCATGATGAAAACCTAGAAAATAGGAGTCATGTGTAGAATCAAGAATCTATGTGCACCATTTCAGGTGGAAGCATCTCAACTTATCCATAATAAATCCAATCCATTTTTATCCAAATCCAACTTACTTTGATCTTGACAAAATTTTTGTGTACACTTTACACTTTCTTATGGAAATCATCATGACATGGGTCACTATCATTGACCCTATCCTATCCAACATTATTTGAGTCATGAGGCATTTTCCAAAAGGGGATACTCTATCCAAACATATTATCCTATCACAATCACCTACATTGCTAGACACTGGGGGCAAGTACTTACATATTGCTTTAGAATAAAACTTGATCTATGTCATCTAACTCATAGTGTGATCTAGACATCATCCCAAAAACAAGGTATACCACCAACACACTACTAGGGTACCTTCAAAACAATTCATCCCAAAAAGGTATACTACCAACACACTACCAGGCCAACCTTCAAAATAATTCATCCCAACAACAAGGTATACCTCCAATGCACTACTAGGGTAACCTTCAAAACAATTCATACCAAAAACAAGGTATAACACCAACACACTATCAAGGTAACCTTGAAAACAATTCATCCCAACAAAAAAAGTGTACGAATAACACACTACCATGGTAATCTTCAAAAAAGTTCATCCCAACAACAAGGTGTACCACTAACACACTATGAGGGTAACCTTGAAAACAATTTGTCCCAACAACAAGGTTTACCACTAATGCACTACCAGGGTAACCTTCAAAACATTCTGATGGAACTTCAAATTTCACTCTATGTTCTATTTTATCTTGCCTTATGTTTCTGGTCATTTTTAGTATTTGGGAAATGCCTCAAGTTTCGGTTTTACCTTTGTTTTCATGTAAAATCCTAGTGTTTTATCTTACGCCTTGGGTGGGATCTGTTTGGCCATTACTTTTTGAAGAGGGTTTTAAAACAACCTATGCCCCATCGCTTCATCTAAGCCGAGCCCCTTTTGATTTATTGTTTTATTTCCTTCACCTAACGTTATTATTTCCTAAGTCTAGGTTGGCCCCGTGCTCCCACGTTTTAAGAACAACTTAAGTCATTGTTTGTCGTCGACCTAGTGATGTCCCCTTGTGCCTTTAATAAATATTTTATATTTTGCAGAGGGACAAAATCTGTGTGATCGTTGATCAATTATCATTTGATCTCAGTCATTCCCCACAATCCCGTGATGACCCCACCACACTGTTTTGACTGATTGTGATATCACGGGCGAGCACCATGTGTCTCATCTAGTGAAGCCAAAAGAGATGATGGAAATACTTTAATACATTTATCTGGCTTTAATACATTATGTAGCGGGTTACTAAAGTAGTTATGAGATGCATGTGCTTCAAATCAATGGAGATGTTATAATTTCGACAGGAAAGGTGCTCGATGGTTAGTGACAAAGTTGGAAACTGTGTTGAATGAACAAGATTGTCAATGGTTGAAATCAATGGTTGTCTACCATCACATGATTAGAAGTTGTGATACCGTAGGCGATTGCCACATGGATTTCCTTGGCAACACATAGTATGGTGGGCCCTTATCAAAATGATGGAGATCATGTTAGTTTGTTTTGAAGAAAACCATTCGATGATACGACCAAAGTGAGGGATTGATGACTAATATTTGAATCTGGATCAAATGCGATTGGAGCCATTGGCACGACATGCAAGTGAGCTTTAATGGTAGATGAGACATCTACTGGCCTAATTTGGTCAAAATAAAATGACCATT